>VXBX01000855.1:147548-166945 GCA_013400415.1 Scytalopus superciliaris | reverse complement strand
ATCCCAACCCATCCCACCCCAGCCCATCCCTCCAGGTACAGCAGGAGGGCTCTGCAGATATCCCAGTGCACAGTCACTCCTTGTCCTCGGGGGCAGCTCCCACTTTGTATTACAAACTACAGGAATTTGGAAATGATGTGAACATTAATTTTCTTTCAGCCTCCCCAAAGTCACTTCTTTCCTTCCCCCCATGGAAATTAATGCAGAAGATCCATGTTTGCCACTTCAGGGGAAATTAAGGGCACTTCCAGCCCCTGAGCTCCAGCGTCACATTTATTTACCTTTTGGTGAAGAAACATTTGTTCTTTCGTAGGTCATTAGTTTTTCTGCTTCATCAGTCCCCTGGGTGAGCTGCTAAATGATGCACAGCTTCTGTTTGGCCAAATTCTGACTCTCACCTTGACCTCATGCGACTGAGCACAAGGACAAAACTTCAGGTTTTACCATCAGTAAAAGTCTATTTTAAAATTGCATTTCAGCTGGAGACAGAACGGCCAGACAGGGGTGTCTCCACTAGGTGTCCATGTTTCAGCAGTTTTGAATTAGAGCTGCAGGGCTCGTGGCAGCCCGTGCCAAAGGCAGAGATGTTGTTGTGCTGCACTGAAAGACGGATACACAAGATAGATTTTCATATTAGGGAAGTGGCCACCTGGGCCCCTTCTAAAGAGGCACCAAATGTAGCACAGAACAATCAAACTCAGCTTTTCTCTTGCACATCTTGACTCTCAAACAGGTCCTTTTCAGACTTCTCAGGTATTGATTATTGTCTCCCTGATTGTTTACAACCTTACTTTTCCTAACTTTTATCAAACTATTGTGCGTTTTGTATTAACCTGTAGGAATAAACAGCTGGAAAAAGCTTTTCTTCCCCTCCCTCTCCCCCCCAGCTCTTTTTTGCACCCAGATTAAGTGCAGAATCCTTGAACCAGTGGCTCACATTTTTAGATCCACCTGCATAATTGCCAAATAATTGCTTTGTTCATTACATTTCCCTTCAGAGACTGATAGCTGATGTTTCCCTACTTTCCCTGGCTATCCAATGGCTGGTGGAAGGCAGAGTTCTCTCCTGTGCTCACAATTTCCATAACACTGGAGGTGACAGCCTTTTGGCCCTGAGGTTTATTTACTGAAGATGCTTTTCACTACATATTTTCGTGATTTCCACACACATTCATTAACAAGAGCAGCAATTCCATTCAAATACTCGGGAATTCCAAGGAGCTGAAATGAAGGCCTTACTTGAGTTGACTGAATTCTGTTCTAGGAATAACCCAGCAGATTTTTGTCCCCTGTTTTTCTGCTGCTTTCTCAGGCATTTTCAGTTTGTTAAATGTAAGGATAGAAGGGATTTCAGGGAATGCCATGTGCCAGACCATTTGAAGGCAGCTTCCAGGACCAGCTACAAACTAGGCTCTAGTGATGTGTAATCCCTGCAAACGTAACATCTAAAACTGAATTTGACTCCAACACTTTTACCTCATTTACAATATTAAGGAAACAGAGTATGTTATTTTTATTATATACCAAAATGAGAATCTGGTGTCCCTCCATTTAATTTAGGCCCTGCCTGTTCTAGGAATGTGCTTTAACATGGCTGTTTGCCTTTAAGCACAGAAACAATCCTGCAGGATTCAGATATTACCTGGAATGTGTCTCAGAGCTCATCCTAAATGCTGTCTAGGTTCATGTGTCAGAGCTGACAGAAGGACAAAATAACAAGCAAATCAAGAAAAATCCCTAAATCATCACATTCCAAGAATGGAAATGAAGCAAATAAATCGATTTGTTGCCAAAAGTATGTATATTTTTAAATAAAAAAACCCCAAAACCAACAAAAAACAACCAAGCCCAGAGCATCCTCTTACGGAATATATCCAATCTTGAATATTTACTTTCCGTTTGTTTAATAACAGGAAAAGGCTTGTAGCTCTTTTGTTGAGTTTTACATGTCAGCATCTTGATATTCCGATGGTATTCTTAAAACTCTTACCAGGAAAAAAACAGTGCCATGGCCTATACTAGGAAATGTTCTGTTTATTTTAAATGCATTTATGAGCACAGAGGGGCAAACAATTCCCTGTCATAAACCAAGGGAGCAACTCATAATGGCTTGGTGTCTCACTTGTACTTATTTGTGTAGTTCCTTGGCTTATTTGTCCCTGCCCTTCCTGTGCTCTGTTCCTCACCTCTCTCTGTATCTTTGGAACTCAGGTGTAGGTTAAACCCCTTTCCTCACTGCCCCATTACCTGCTGGGCTCTGCTTCTTTTGGTGTCTCAGCAATAGGAATGTTGGGCTAAAGGTTTATCAAGGATCTGCTTCTGGATCCACACAACAAGCATTGTCACCAGCATGGAGAAGAGAAGCCTCCAGCTGAAGGGCTGATTTTTAAGTACATAATCCTCAGACTGGACTCTGAAAGAAAGACAGACAAACAGCTTTCAAAGAAGTGTTTTAACCTGTTTTGGCCTTGCCTGTTCTGTTGTGGCAAGTGCAGTAACTACAGCGGTTTTTGGCCTAATCATGTTAAAAAGGAGATAATTCTGTCGCTGTGGGATAGACCAAACTCTCCAAACTAGGCTAGTTGTTCTCTTTACACAACTATAACGTGCTGTGGGCTTGTTTAAACAATGAGTAAGCTACAGTCACTGGATTCCCTTGGATCATGACTGTGAGCACAGGAGTGTTTGAAATCCAAGCTCCAGATAAAAAAAAAGTAAATAACTCATAAAAGGAAGGGCAAACAGTAGGGAAATCTTGTTTCCATCTGTCAGGCCGTGTAAGGCACAGTCAGACTGGAACGAAGGGTCAGCATTATGAGGCTCTAGGTGGGGCTTGAGGCACCTGCCATACCTGCAGTAGCTGGGGGGGTGTGTGATGCCCACCTGGCTGTGCTGCACCTCCACTGCCTGGGCACAGCTCGGGTCTCGGCAGACACCAAGGTCTCAGAGGCACACACCGTGCTCAGAGATTCGGCACTAGGCTGGGATCCTCACCACTGCTTGGGAAATGCCTGGTCCCACTGCCACGGGGGGCAGAGCTGCTGCTGGGCTGGGGCAGCTGCCCAGGGCTTCTCATCCCTCACGTGGGTGGGAGCTGCTGTCACTGCAATGGGCAGCCAAATCATGCTAAGGTGGACGTGCTATGCCAGCTGAAGCTGTCTTAGTAGGAGGAAACCAAGTCTATAAAATGGAATTTAAGCATCATTTAGTAGTGAGGGCTCTGTAAACAAGACATGTTTTGGAAATCTGGGTGCATAAAAGAAGGAGATGATCCAGAAGGACTCCCTACATTATGTTAAGAATTGAAAAACATAAACATATTAACCCTGATCATGAGTGTGGTCACTGAAAGAAATGTCTGTTATGTTAATAATATTACTATTAATGTGTTACTATGAATGTATTGATAGGATCATATAAAAACATGAGCAAATTGAAGAGGCTGGCACAAACAGAACTGGCTGGCCAGGACTTTGTGAGCAGGACAAGCAATCCCCTGAGGTGGAAGATGCCCTCTGCTCCCCTGGGAAGGGTGGCACCTAGTGCTGCATTTGGCCTGGAAAGGGATGACCAGCACAGAAGGTGCACCGTTACAGAAGGCTTGGTCTTCATTGCTCAAAGGGCAGGTGTGACACCTTGGATAAATAACTGCTGGCCCCATTTTGTAGTATAAAAAGAGAAGACTAAGCACTTTATATTTGCCCTGGTGAAACTGTTGTTATCCAAGCCCACTTGCTGTGTTTAACTCAAGCTGAAGGGCTTGGTCCTCACTGAGCTTTTTCTTCAGGATTTCTTCTGCATTTTGGCTGCCATTAAATACTCACTGTGTGTTCCTGCAAGGTTATTTTCACACATGATAAAATTTACAACAAGCTCCAATTCTTTTGCTTCTCATATAAATCCAGACCAGAGGTGTGTGGCCAAGCAATACAGGTGGCTGTGTTTGAATATGAGCAATCCTGTCATTGCACTGCAGCAGGTTATGAAACCCACTGTGCAATTTATGACATGACTGGATTTTGTATCACAAGGGAAGAAGTTGATTAACAATCAAATGACAACGAGATATTGATACTCAGACATGTAAAACAATAGATACAAACAGGCAAATCACACACATATAATTGAATGTCCCAGAAAACCTGTATATAGACACCTCATTTCTCTTATCCTTTCCCTGACAACAGCAGGTAGAAATTACAGACATAATTGAATGATTTAAAATGTATTTGCTTTCACCATTTATCGTATTTCATATAAACGATTTCTATCCTGTTGTGTCCTGAAACACTGAAAAAAAGGACATTTGAATTAGTACTTTCAGCCTGTCACAGATGGAAAACTGCATCTACAAATGGATTTATTCTGTTTGTTCCATTCCAGCCACAGAGTCCTGCGGGAGAATCACAATTCTGCAAAATGCCTGTAGGGCTCTGGATTTTGTATTTGGGTGCTTTGGATTAGGGGAAACACCCGTGACAGAGAGCCCCTGGGGAACAGCCCTCTGAGGAGGCTCCGGGGGTGCTTTGGAGGTGCCCGAAGTCTGGACCTCCCTGTTCGCATTTTGCTCGTGCTCATGTGAAGTGCAAGTGGCTGGGGAGGGGGGGGGCTGGCTGCAGTTTTGGGGTCATATAAAGAGATTCTCATCATATCTAACAGCCCACAGCTGTGCAATGACATCTGAACTTCACTGCTTGTATTACTGATGGCAGAAGACATCATTCCCTTCAGACAGAAATTTCTGTGCTTCCTCCTAAAGAATGTTCCAGTTTTTAAACCGCACTTGCTTTCTTTGCTCTTTTACCCGATCCTAGAGGTCTTTTTTTTCCGGATATTCTTTTCCTGAAAACTGCTTTTTTAGCTTTCTTTTCACCTTGAGATATGTGTTTTCCAATTGGTTTTGTTTACCACACAAGCATTTTAGATATATCTGCCTTTGCAAAAAATGTTTTTCTAGAACTTCTGAATTGTGGTATAAATAGCAATGTATTTCTGCCTCTATAATGTAATTATTCTCACTCTTAGTGTTCTTCATTCACTTAGCTTATAATAGCCACTGTCTTGCCTCGATATTGTCTAGGGCAGGAACAGTTCTAGAGCAGGAAAATAAAATCTTGTTCCTGCCCAAGTCCTTAATGCTGTTTTAATGTAAATATTGTGGCAGTGTGTGTGATTTTTTTAAGTCACTCAGTGGAAAGTCTCACAGGTCCCAAATTAGCAGAAGTTTTGTAAAGTTCGTATTACTAATCTATGGAATTTATAGCAAAGGTGTTGAAATCACTTTGGCTTTGCTGACTCACGTCCCCTGGGACGGCTGGTGACCTCAGCAGTGCCTCACAAGGGCTCAGGGCACACAGTTGCATCTGCAGCACGAGGAACACACTGAACTCTCAACTCTGGCCTGTCCTAAAATTTTTGCCTAATATATCTTAGCACTCTGCAAACCCCTAAGTCTATTTGAAAGGCCATTTTCTTTTACAATGTGCCCTGACTCAGATGCAAGTCAGTGTGGTATTTACAAAATATCTGTACCACCGTGAATTTATCTTGCCAACAGAAGTTAAATGGTTACATATTAAAAAGATTTTATAAGCACGATATGCCACAGTAAACATTAGTAAAAGTTGTTCTAAAACTATTTCTGACTTTTGTTGGGAAACAAATTATTGAGGTCTGAAGGGGAAGACTGCTTAGTAAAAGGAAGGAGAATTAAACATACTGAGGTTTTAAAGGAACTCTCCTTTGCTGATTAAGTGCTTTTTACAGAAATGCAACTAATGTTTCCTTCTTTTATAATTCTTAAATCAGGCCCAAGTGCCAGTAAATTACTTTCTTTGCAGTGTGTGGAGGTTTATTTTTAGTCATAAGGACAGAATAGCCAGCAGGGTGAAAATGGAGCTGTCTGCACACTGAATAAACCACCACACACTTGAACTCTTGGTGTCAACTCATTCATCTCACCGAGGCTCAGCTCAGTTTCTGTCAGAAACAGCTTTTCAGTAGCCCATCTGCCGTGGCTCTGACTGCCTGACGTCCGAGCCTGCTCTGCCTTCCTGCACACATCCCTCTTAAAGCTCCAAGATTTCACTGGCATTGAAGTTTGCAGCACTGGGAGACTCTCAGTGGAGCTGGAATTTGGTCTTGCCTTACACTTGCTGCCAGTCTGAGAGCAGAACTGCTTGGTGGAAGTCTGATGAGTGCTGGGCACGACCACCACGCTGCCCTTTGAGAACCGAAGCACCAGCCTTGCTGTGTCACAGATGAAATGCTTCAAAACAAGTCTCTCACCAAATGTGTAACATCCCCAGGCAGGTGGCAAAAGACAGGATTAGATTTTTTTCGATGCTTGCTGGGCTGTTTGTGCAGTTTTTCTCTAAACTGAGAGATCCAAGAGATCCAGCTTTTAGAGGAATGACTTTCCTTCCCTCCTGAAGGCATTTGTGTCCACCAATGCTGTTTACCAAACTATTATGCTGAGCCACTGCGTTTGCCTCCTGTTCCCATCTTGTTGAATCAACACACCAACAGAGAAAGCAGTTCTGGGATGGTCAGCCTGAAGTGTTTGTTGCACCATCAAGGAACAGAACATTCTCTCTTGTGTCGTCTGGCTCTCAGCAGTGTGGAAAGATGGATTCAGTTAATGCTCAAGCTCCCTGAGATCCATCTGTGAGCTGTGGTAAATGTGCTGCCTGGTTTACCCTGAGTGCAGTCCTGGAAAGGGGCCTCACCCAGCGCTGCTGCTCCAGGGGAGCTGCACCCCAGTCACAGCAGCTGCCCAGCTGAAAAAGGGACCTTTTTCACTCCTCGTAGTGGAGAGGTACCACGACTCCAGGCAGGGAACTGCTGACCACAGTGCATCTCCTGGACCCACAGGCACAGCTGTTTACTGAGGTTCAGTCCACTACACCTACACCAAGTCATTGGGTGACAGGCGGGTCACCGAGGGCATTGTTTGCTGATATGGGGCATGCACGGGTGAATCTGGGGGCCTGCTCTGACCTCTAGGGTGTTTCAATTTTGGACACATGCAAGGAACCTGGAAGACTCCTATCTTGTGTTGTAGAACCCAAGCTAAATTTGCCAGCCTTGTACTTGGCAAAAGAAACGTTTCTGCAATGTCTGTAATCACTGGAACTTCTTATACACATAAATGCATTGTCCTCAAACACCCAATGAAGTCATACCCAGGTGATTGTTGCTCACTACAGAAACCATACAACAGAAATCTCTCCCAGTTCTGGAGAAACCTCAGGATGTGGGAGTGCTGGATACCACCTCTATCAGCAGCAGGGTCACCCCCTGGCAGCCTGATGGCACTAATGTGATTAAGGGAAAGTCTTGTGGCTGCAAACTCTGAACACGACTCCCTGCAAGACTGCAGCAGGATTGCATCAATTCCTGCACTGGGTGCCCTGGGAGAGCACTGTCTGCCTGAAAAATGACTCGTGGTTGGATTCCACTACTTGGAATAAATAAAGCAGCCACTCCTATTATGCAAGGTTTATCTACTTTCCTCACAGACTTTCCCCAAAATGCCACATTTCTGACACCTTTCCAGCAGGCTATTTAGAGGCACCCTGGTCTAGGCAGGCAGGATATGAGACTACAAATACGAATACTGGGTTCTGTTCCTTGTTCTGACATGCACTTGACAAATAACACCTCAGTTACTCCCTACCCCTGTTTGCAAAAAGGAATGAAGCCACTTACACACCGCTTACTTTGATATTAGTAAAGAACAGCACAGTTATTTAAGTTATTATTACACTATTATTTCTTATAGCTCTTTTTAAAAATCCTTTAAAGTAACTGTTTTATAAAACTTCATTTCAAAATTATTGTGTATTCATAGCAATAGTAGCATCTATCTAAATGCAAATTCACGTTTTCATGCTATTAAGTATCTATAATGCATATTTAAAATCTCCATAAACCTCCATACTCCATGAGGAATATTCTGGCCTCATTGGTAAGCAGCAATGCACACTCATGCTCTGTATGCAGGTTGCAGCAAATTGAAAAGAACCAGAAAATGTGGATTAAAGTAAAACTGCTCTTAAGGACAGGATTTAACTGCTCATTCACCTCTGCAACTCTGAACCAGCAGTAATGGCAGAAGTGGAGATTCTCAATGATAGATAAGCCCACTCTGTGATATCTGAAAAATGGGAGTCTTGTCTTTGATCATGTAAGATTAGTCTGGAGGTGTAAGGACCATCATTTATTTCCATGGCTGAGAAATTATTCTATCAATTAAAACATGACAGGTACTCACACAACACCAATTCCTCGCTTCTGCCTTCTAGTGTTTCTGATTTTACACAGTCAAATGACACTGAATCAGAACAGATCAAGTAAACCCATGCTCTGTTAGTCAGTCTTCCCGTGTAAGCCTGTGTGTTCTTATGAATGGCAAATTTAAGTGTCCCCTAATGTGACAAATAAACACTTAGGAATTGCTGAACTGTGTCAGACCCCAGGTAGTTCTAAACTGGCAGCATGTACTCCAGAGTGACCTTTCCTCCTGCTTCAAAGGAAGGTGGGGAAAATGCACGTCAAATGTTGCACTTCTGCAAAAGCTCTGTCTCTGCTAGAATGGGAACCATGGCAGTGAGGGAAAGTGTGAAAAGCTGAGCAAAAGAACCAAACTGCCCAGGTTTGAGCTCGTTCTTCAGAGGCAATAGCCAGGTGAAGTTTCAGAGGGAATAAAACCTCCCTTTGCTGCCACAGGCACAGATTTGGAAGGACAGTGGCTCCCCTTTCACCCGTGTCACACAAGGCAAGGTGGGTTTTGGAGCTGTGGCTGGAGAGCCCCAGTGCCAGCCCTGTGCTCCTCATACATGTGTGATCTGCTCAGAGGGATGCAAAATAACCACACACATCACAGCTGCTGGGAGGCTGAATGGAATTCAGGTTATTTCTACCTCTCACTTTTTAAATGAGAGGTTTAGGGTTAGGAAGGATCTGGAGCCCACCACTGAATTTAGACTTCTGCACAGAGTATCCATGTAGATAATCTCACCAGTGTTTCTTCCACATATCGGAATTTCAAGGCAAACTCAACTGTTTAGTCTCTGTCACGTTGCTGCAAAGCTAAGTAATGCCAGTGTACATAAATAACTTCAATATATGTACTTTACTACTTACAATATAATAACAACACCCATTTTCACCACAGGACACCCAAAGTCAGCTGATAAGTGCTGTTTGAAAAGCACAGTTCAGAGGTGGGACCTGGATCACATTCCTGGGGGCAGCACGTGTTCAGAATTAGATCCTAATTATCAGTGAAGAAAGGAGGTAGTGGATACCAACTTATTTGATAAGGCAAACAGGAGCCTGCTCTATCTTATCCTTGTACAGCCAAAACAAAAAGGAGGTGCCAAAGCAGGAGCTTCTCTCAGAGATACCCCCCCTATCTGTGTGTGCCATTGAACAGAGGGGCCAATGCCAGCCAGGTCTGGCTGCGGGGAACAACATTCCCAGGGTATGGAAGCCATGGGGGTTTGGATTTTACCACCTGTTTTGGGGAGAAGGATTTCCAGTGGCAGTTTGTATTGGCAATAAAGTCAGTCCTCCAGGAGGAAGGGAAACGTTGCTGCATCAACTGCACTGGAAAATAAAAGCAGACACAGCAGAAGGAACATTTTAAAACTGGCTAGGAATGATGTTAATATCATTCATTCTAGGAGGGGTCTTTTTTTCGAAGTGGCCAGAACTTTCATTTAATGAAACTAGTGCTGCAATGTTTACAGCCATAAAAGGGACTTTGAACCCACACAGAATAGCTTTCTACAGCAAAATTGCCGGCTCTCTTTAGGTCTGTAAAGATCATTAATATCAAGTATATCCTTAACATAAACGTTCTGATGATCCTGAAGTAAATTCCTCCCTTCTGTTAAAATTGAGAAAATCACAGAGAACTTTGAAAAGCAAACCCTTCCTGAATTGTCTCCTGGTCTGCCTTCATGCAGTGTTTTTAAGCTTCTTTCAAAGGTAGAAAATCTGCCCGTGTGTATTTCTTTGCTCTGAATTGCTGAACACAGAGAAAGAATGATCACTTGCAAAATAAATCCTAGAAGAGCTCCTTGTCATGAAGAGACAATGAACAACTCAGTGTTTCTCCATCTGTGTAGAATTTGTTCCCTTCTCCCTATTACAGTGTGACATCCCAGCTACACTTCCACCCTTCTGTCTCCTTTACCCTTCCTGGCTCAGAAACATCCCATTTGCTCTTCACATGAAAGGAGAAAGTATGAGTAGAGAAAAGAGAAATGAATGGAGGAAAAAAGGGGGAAAGAAGAGACACAAGTGTCAGGAGTTGCATGCAATTTCCTGAGCGAGTACAGGGCATACCCCTCATTCCTCTTCCAGGGTCTTCTCTAGTTGTGAGAGACTCTTCTATACAGGACAAAGAAACATCTCAGGAAGACTAAGGTGACTCTAAGGCTTACCCTAGATACCAAGGTACACTTGCTTTCAAGATCCCAAACAGTAGAGCTCCACAGAAAAAAGATTTTATTATTTATGATTTTTCAGTATTCTTTGGGTTTTTTTTAAACCAAAGTTCTTTTCCTTAATTATATTCCATTGTTCCCAGTTGCATTTGCAAACACAGTACCTTGTATCCTTCCCCATGTGAGTGCTCTCTAACCTCTTAACACAACATTCCTTCACTACTTCATTCTCACAGGGTGGGAGAGCTGAGGGTGTCCAACCTTGAGAAGGGAAGGCTCCAGGGAGATCTGAGAGCCCCTTCCAGAGCCTAAAGGGGCCCCAAGAGCGATGGAGAGGGACTTGGGACAAGGGATGGAGGGACCGGACACAGGGAATGGCTTCCCACTGCCAGAGGGCAGGGCTAGGTGGGATATTGGGAAGGAATTCTTGGCTGTGAGGGTGGGCAGGCCCTGGCACAGGTTGGGCAGAGAAGCTGTGGCTGCCTCATCCCTGGGAGTGTCCCAGGCCAGGTTGGATAAACTTGGAGCAACCTGGGCTAGTGGAAGGTGTCCCTATCCATGGGAGGGGGTGGGTGTGGATGGGCTTTGAGGTCTCTTCCAACCCAGAGCAGTCTGTGATTCCATGATTCTCATCACTTTGAAGACAAGGGAAGGCCACCTGGGACAAGTGCAGGACGAGCAGGTCTTTCCATTCTGGAGCTGCACCAAATCTCTGCTATTCATGAACCTCCTGAGACTTCTCCTGCTACTGAGATGAGGTGAAACTTTTGCTGTCTTTTTCAAATACAGCCCTATTGCAGCTCTGCAACATCCTGTTGCATCAACATGAGCTTTCAAAACATAGTAAAACCAACTCGGCCCTCGATTATTTATTTATTTGGTGCTGATGTCTCAGAGAGCAGCAGCATTCCTGACAGCAAGAGGATTCCAAGCATCTGTCCTTAGCTTTCCAGTGACCCTAGGGAAGCAACCCATAATCCACATATTTGAATTGCCACAGGGGTTTTGTGGGCTGTGGAGGGGTGGGAATGTGGGCAAGAATATTTCTGGATCTATAATTAATCCTACTTGTTGTACGGGTGTGATTTATGTGGCAGCCTCATCACTGTGGGGATAAAGGAGTTGTTGGACAGAGATGGGGAGGTCTGTAATTTAAAGGAAGAGAAATATAGAGCAATTTCTCTGTGTTTAATAAACCAGGCATATTGGAAAGGCTCTCGTAAAGTACACTAGAATGCTGCCAAAAAAGATCCTTTAGTTTTCCACAGCCTGAGGATTATTCCAAGAGTGTCCCTAGAGTTTTTGGCTCCTGAGATCAGGATTCGCCAGGAATTTGAATTAAAGACTGCAGCAGAAGTCAAAACTTGCTAAAATGGGGCTTACAGGTCTTCTGACAGTGGATGAAGCACAAGCAGATGATGCCCTGCTCACCTCTGTTCCTCCTCAGAACATCCTGCTGTCCACATTTGCACCCAAAGGAGCACCAAAAGGAAGGAACAAACCATTCTGCCACAACTGCTTTTCCACTGTGGCATAAGCAGATAATGTATAACCTGGTTGTTATTTCATGAACAGTCTCTTTTGAAACTTACTCATCTTTTAAAACAGTACAGGATACTTTAAAATTTTCCTGTGCAAACTTCAGCTTCCTCCAGGAGGATTCTGTATTACCAAGGGCTCTGTATCCCACCCCAGAATAAATGAGGGCACTGAAAAACGAGCATACCAGAACCATTCTCTTGTCAGAGCTGTTTTTGCACATGCTGCCCCACACCCGCCGTGTGACCCAAACCCAGAGTTCCTGCACAAGTGTGTCATCTGACAGTTGTGTCATTGGCCTCCCTCACTTCCCCTTCCTCCACAGGGATGCTGAGCTGATGTCACGCTGAGTCACCCACGTGGTGACAAGACACAGCACATCGTTAGTCAAGAGGTTTCACTTACATAAGTGCTTGTAAAACATTAATTTCGAGGTACAGTACTTGACATGGGCCGGTTGCAAAAGATAATCCCCTCCTCTGGTAAGTCAGAATGCAGCGATTTCTTTGCCTGTATTGTTGGGAAGAACAAGGTGACACATTCTCTGTATTTAAACTGCTGGGTAAAATGTAAAGAAAAGAGATTCGTCCTTTGTTCCCTCAGCCAGTATCCTGCCATCCCCACTGATTGCCTTGGAGTTCAGGCTCTATTCAAGTTACTAATTTGGATGCAAAGCTCTCCTTAACACAGTTGCATACAAATAGCTATCATTTGCTAAAATGAGAAATTATTCCATTTCTTCTCCTGTGAAAGCTTAAAAATTGCTCTGGAAATTCACTGGCCAATATATAATTATCTACAATCAGCAGCAACTCAGCTCTGGTGTTATCTGCAGCTTCTAGTATGCAAAACTCCAGAGTCCAAATTCAGGGCTGGTGCAAATGTGTGGAGCTCCCAGGAGAGTCTGGGAAAGGCAAAGGTTCCAGAAACCAGCACCATGTTAGACTGCAATGGCTCCAGAACTTACCCCAAATGTCAGAGAGCCAGTCAGGCTGGCACTCCTGAGCCCGGCATCTTCCTGCACACAACTGGGGTGTCCCTTGTGAAACGTACTGCACTGGGCACAAAGCAAGAGAACTTCCCCATCAGCAGAACCACCGAGCAGTGCACTGGCCATGAAATACAGGCAGGAGCTGTGGCGATTGCACAGCACTTTACAGGCAAAAAAATCTGTTTATTCCTGTGCTTGTATCAAAGCGCCCAGGCAATTAGTGAGCCCTGCTGTTGGTTGGCTCAGCACGGAGGGGGATGGATGGCTACAGGTTCTCAATTAACACGTGCCCTGAAAGTGCCTTCCCAGGCCAGTGTCTGCACACGAGTGACTGCTCCAAGAGGGACTGCCAGCCCTGCTGCTGCATTGCACTGTTCTGTGGGCAAAGAGACTCAGTTCCCCAGAGATCTGATCTATCTCATATATGTAAATAGAGGAGCAAGTAAGGTAAGGCAAAACCTGAGTAAGGTTCCCTAAATCCAGCCATTCTTCTCAAAGCCTTGGATTAATATGACAGAAGCAGCAGCTGATACAGGCTGTTGATCCTACTGATTGCATTTCTTAGCTCTACTACTTGCAAAAAGAAAATAAAAAGTCCTTCTCCCAAATATCCCAGGCTACTGGGGGGTTGTGAGGCAGAGATAGGGTATTACACCTGGAGATGTCTGTTAAAGATGTGGCTGCCAGTCACAAAAGAAAACCAGAGAACTCTGCATGTATACTGGGGTGGTACAAGTGGAGCCATTTCCAGGACTAGGTTGAAAATATTCCCCTGCCATTTTGGAGAACGTGCTGGTCAGTCCTGGCTCAGGAATGGACCCAAAGCCAAATTCTTTACCATGAAGGACCCTGTTCTCTCTTACCTTGGAGCACCAATTGCAGCAAGGGTTCTCCCTCAGAGGTGGTGTGGATGGCACAAGAAGTTTAAAATCAGTTGTCATTAGGAAAAATAACAAATATTTTGTGAAGGAATTTATACTGTTATCATCTTCATGAACAGAACAGTGGCACAGAGCCATAAATTCAACCGTACTCACTCTTCAGTATCTGGAAAGGTTTTTCCTGTTCAGAGGCAGCCATAAAACAAAGGGAGACTTCATGATCAGCCACCAGAAGCTCACATGCCTGCAAGACAAGGAGGCAGGAATAGAAGCCCAGGGAGCAGAGCAGCTTAAGAAATTTACAACTGAGTGAAAATGAAGAGTCAAAAGTCAAGGCAGGGAGCTGCAGAACTGGTTGCAATCAGAGTTCCAACACCCACTTGATCAGCATTTTTAAAGCCTGTTTATTTGAATACTGCTGAGATTTCAGAAGGATGACAATTCCTCACACTGTGGTTCCCTTCACAGACCTGTCCTACCCCCCCAGCAGGAGTTTCCCACTACCCCCCTCCCTGAGAGCTGCCCCTGCTGTGTGAGCCCAGGACAGCCTTTTCTCCCTCTGTGAGCACCCAGGCCAGGCCAGTGCCCCTCAGCCTTGGCTGCCTGAGGTGTGGGCAGAGCAGGGGCCAAACCCCTCTGTGGGCACAGAGAGCACGGGGGAATTCGGAGCGTTTGCCCCAGGACTGCAGCTCAGCCTGGCCGAGGGCACGACACATGCACTGCTGCAATCGTCCTGGGATGCTCAGGCAGAACAAACAGCATGTGACCTGGGGCCAACTACAGCCGGGAATTTGGATTAAAAATAAAAGAGGAATGAGAACATTTGTCACAGAATACTCTGTCCTTCGAGGAGAAGGGAATTTTCTAACAGGGAATAAAAACAGCATTTATTTTTATTAGAAGTGCTTCTGTTTCACTAGTTCTTTCTGACCCCAGGAGCAATTCTCCCTCGTGAGTTTGGCTGAGGGAAGCAATCTGAAACAACACAATGTATGTTCTTTCTCAGCCTGGGCAGAGGGAATGTTGTGCCTGTAGGAAGCTGCCTGCACCTTGCACTTCTGGACAGTCAAACAGCAGGTGGATTTACAGTGTGGGACTGAGATCCTACTGCCAAACAGGGCCAGAGCAAGGAAAAAAGTTTACACATTTGTTCTCTGGAGGAAATGTTTAGGGAGCGCCCAAGCTGGGTTTCTCCCCTTGGAGCTCACTCACTGTCAGTCAGTCCTGCAGGGATGAGCCGCTCCTGGGGGCGCGAGGTCCAGGCAGAGCCTTGCTCTGGGTGTTCCACAGAACTGCCGAGGGGGTAAGGTGTGCTGCCCCGGGGGTGACAGTGACACAGCAAATCCCCCATTGGAAACAACCACCAGACCGGGTGTTTTGGGGTTTTGTTTGTTGGGGGTTTTGTTTCTTTGCTGTTGTGGTTTGCTGATGTCCATTTCAGCACTGCCAGTCTCAGGGTGGGCACAGGAGCAGGGCCGAGCCCAGCAAAACCAGCTGCCCAGTGCCCTCAGAGCGGGCAGGAGCCTCCCCTGCCACTCCAAGCTCTGCTGGAGCACGGCATCTCCCCCCAGTTAATCAGTCACCATGGCTGGCTTCTCTGAGGGCTTTGCTTGGATTCTGCTGTGGTTACACATTTACCCAGCCTGTGCTGCCCAGCTGCAGAATAATCAGCCACCGGTACAGCCTGTAAGTCACAAAGTTCTCTCGCTGCTAATTCCGTCATGCCTTTATCACCTGGCAGGGAACCCGTGCTATCAGCCTGGCAGAAGCTGGAGCAGTGGCATTCTGCTTACACACTGTCACTCCAGTATTTTGTCTATATGGCCAATGCTACACAAGCAAGCCAAGGAATTCTGCTAACTCAGCTACAGCACTCAGGCTCTGCAAAGCTCTGTAAACACAAGTTCCCAGAGAAGAAATCCAAGAGCACGTTGTGGCAGGAAAAAATACGTTTTAAATACATTTAGTGAGAACTACTTAAACAGTTCATCAATCAAGTGACAAACAAAAATTAAGATCTTATTTATAATCCCGCTTTGCTTTGGGTATAGTAAAAGGTTAGTAGATGGCAGGAAATTAAAATAATATTTTATTTTTCCACCTGCTTCTCTCTAGTATAGCGTGGCCAACAGCGTGTAGTCTTAGTGCATTCTGTAAGAGACCCCAGGCAGTGTGGGAGCAATAATGAAACATCATTACATTTTCTGGGAAGATTGGAGGCTCACTTCAGGTATAGGTTATTGCACACATTTTTCAGGCAGCTGGTAACAGGGAAAATATGCTGAAAAAATAGATAAACACTGATTTCTTTTATTGACTTCGGGAACTGATTTCCAAGAGCATTGAGTCAGAAGAATGACTTCTTTCGTATGGTTCATTTTCTTTCTTCACTTAAGTGTTGAAATCAATTATCTAACTCAAAGGAAATCTCTGGTGATTATTAGGCTGAAACCTTCAGCCTCTGCCAAACTAGTCCAATGTGTGCTTTGTCACATTTTCTGTTACTTGAAAACAGAAATAACACAGAAAGCTCTATAAAATGAAGGATTTGAAGGAGGACTGTATTTAACATGCTGCCAGGTAAAATGAATAATGGAGTTGTTGTCAGTTCTGAAGGACAGGAGTTCAAAGAAGCATAAAAGAGCACTTAAGATACCAAGGTTAGATGTCACCATTTAAGGAAAATGAGATGGAGGGGCCGGTGAAGGACCTGAATATCATAGTTAGAAGCTGAGAAATAGAAGAAAAGTGCTGGAAGGGGACAAAAGATCTTCTAATCCATTCTCATATTCCAACGCAGGAGCTGAGAGTCTTGAACTTCCTGGTCGGCTGAAGGGGAAAAACAGAAGTTGGGGTAGAGTTACCTGAAAGAGTGGCTGCTGTAGAAGAGCATATCTGTGTAATTTCCTCTTTTATTTGAGGTTTATTTGAGGTCAAGTGTACCAACCTTCATGCAACACTCTGCTGTACAATGGCAGGTGTAGCCTGTCTTCCTGCACCATCTCTGGCTTTTTATGAGCAAATCTGGGAACTGCACATTCACACAGGTAGCTAGACATACAGTCAGACTATTTGTTGTCTCAAAGGTGGGGTTTTGTTGGCAGCTCCAGATCTGAAAATGCTGTCACCAGTGAAATGGAAAAACCCCAACACACAAAGCATGCTTTAAGGAAACACTGATGAAACACAATTCACTTGCAGCTCCTGTTGTCACAGGACAGTGGTGAGGACATTTACTCAGTAAGCTGTTTATTTCAGTGGATACATCTTTGCTGAGGAGAACAGTATGGAGATAGATATATGTATATAGATATATACATATATCTATATATATATAAAATAAGCACTTCTCCCTCTGAAATAATATAAATGTGGCTCATTTCTAGGGATAAGCATAGCAGCACTGTTCACATGAGCAGCAGCTGCTGGTGCTCCATTCAACCTGTATTTTCTGCTAAAGGAGCTACTTCCCACATTTGAATACTTTACCACATTTTAATGAAAATTCTGCCTTGTAGACTCTTCTCCTTCTGTTCTTGGAAGCACCCACCAAAGAGTTTCACATCACCCATCCATGGTTTGCAAACACTGCTGTTTCTTTCAGCCCTGGTTGCATGTTATCCCCATGGCAAATACAATTGCCTAATAGAAACAAACATTAAGAAAGCATTTATTGCACTACTGGTTGCCCACTGACAATAAATGCAACAGCTGGAAACAAAGCAGGGAACTGTCACCTGGAACAACCAACATTTTCGGAGAGGATCCAGTAAGGTGCACAGTGCATTCTGAAATGGGCCCCCAGGCAAGGCTGGATCGTGCTTTTGGAAAGGCAGATTTCAACCCTTTTTCTTGGATATTAAGATAAATATTGCCATCAGATCACACCTGTATTACAGACTTAATCTGCTCCTCCTACAGTGCTTTCCAGAAAGATGGATTCATACTGAGAACTCAAAATTCAGACCTGGGATGAGAGCCTGCAATTAATTATCTTTCTGCAAATGCTGAAAGCCCTTTTCTTGTGCATACAGTGCCCAGGTGGCAGAGATGCCCCTCCAGGATTCCTGTGCTGTGTGACCTGAGGGCATGTTCTGTAAAGCCACCCTCAGCCCTCTCAGTGTGGCTGTGCCAATGTCACAGGGAAAGCCAGTGACAAGTGTCTTCAGTGACATGAAATCCTTGCAGCACTTGGAAACAGCCCTAGCAACCACAGCCCAGTAGGGGCTGAAGTACATACAGCCACACTAACCGGAGGGGCTCTGTAACAGAGGGAAGTTTTAGATTTCATTCAGGCACACCCCAAATTTCTTGTGCCTCAGGTTTCCTTTGCCCAACACAAGGTAATTGTGTCCTGGTTATTTGACGAGTCTCATGGATATGAATGTGAGAAGGGAAAGAGAACACAGAACTAATGCCATCAGCTTTGACAGGTCCTGGGGATACACAATGTGAGTTATAGTAACAGGCTCCTTTAACATTTCACACATCAGGAGAGAGAAAGAACCCTTCTGTATATGACTGGAAAGAAGATACAGGGTGTCACATTATTGTGGAGACTGATTTTTCTTGTTTTATTTAGTCATCCAAAGTTTACAGCCAGAGCCTGTAGAAGGAGCAGCATCTCCAAAGACAAAGCCACATCCCAGCCTGAAACATCAATCTTTGCAGGGCATTAATGCCGTGCTGAACTCCCCTCACTGCAGAATGAGATTAATGGGATGTTTGGCTTTGGGACAGACTGAAATTAAGTATTAGGAAATCAAGCCATAATATACATGCACATTTTTTGCCTTGTAAATAGGAAAGTAGTTAGAGGAGAGGACCTAGAGAGGGAACCTAGAAATTCATTTAGAAACAGATGCTGGTGCAAAAAATAAAAAATAAAAAAAATATTGAGGTTCCTTAGTGCAACTTAAGCATCCTTTTTTTCCTACATAAACAAAGCCCTGCTAATAAGCCAATTACCTTTCCAGTGTCTTGTGCCATAGTTCTTAGATCATTAATGTCCATTAACTCCTGAGCTATCAGAGAGAGCATAAAAAAAATAAAAAATAAATTACTTCTCTAAAAGAAAAAGAATGTTATGAAAACAAACTGTGGCTTTTTAGGACTTTTTGCAATTTCCTGAGGCTTTTTCTTGAACTGGGGAACATCAAGTCCTCAGTCTCCAGCAATTCGTGGGAACAGTAGACTATGCACGAGAGACAGTGCCAGTCTATGGGAGGGGGAGGCAGATTCACACAATTGCCTGGTTTCAAAATGTCTTTCGAAAGAGCTGCTGTGCCCAAAGCCCAGCCTGGGTGGGAGGGAGGCACTGCCCAACAGTGCTGGCACACAGGCACTCCAGGTGCCCCCAGGGTACCACTGTGAGGGTGCTGGGGGCTACTCCACTGCTGCCTGCCAAGGATGGCTACCCTCACCAAGGAACAGGGTCTTCTATGGAGAGAGGTTCATGGCAAATGAAATAAGGTGGTTTTCATTTGGTCTCTTCCAGTTCTCATTCCCCATCTCCTTTTCTTAGGGCTG
>VXBX01000855.1:80989-146867 GCA_013400415.1 Scytalopus superciliaris | reverse complement strand
TAATATATATTGGCATTTATGGTGAGAGCCAGTTGTCAGCCAAACAGATGTTTTGGCTACCAAGCAATGCCTGCCTTTTTTAACAACAGCAGCATGATACTGCTGTGCATTGGGATCCTCATGTTGCACTGCCTTTTATTCCACAGCTCGTAATGGCATATTAGAATTTTTCCTTGTATGGGTAAAACAACCCATTTCTGTTTGCTGAGCCTTCTTGCTTTGATTCCAGACTCTTATTCCAGTATCCCAAAAGCAGGTTGAATTCAAGACTTCTGCTCCAGGATGCTTAAGTGTCTGTGAGGTGACTTAGAAATTCTAGGCGCATTATTTATTTTGTTATCCTACTCATTAAGCAAAGAGCACCAAGAAAACCCCTTGTGTATCCCAGCTGGTGTGATTCTCACTTTGACAGCAAACTCTTTAAAAATACTTGTTCATCCCTTTTTGCCCCTGTAATAGTTTCACCTTTCAGTGCTTCACTGTATGTATGTTACATTCAGCTGTGCAGAGTCGTGTCATGGCACGTTCACTGCTTCCCACAGACTCACAAGGTCAGTTATTCTGTCAATGAAGGAAATTAAATTAATGTGGCATGATTTTACTCTTGACAAATATACTTATTACGTTGCTGTTGGCTGGATAGTCTAAGATGGAAAATAAACAAATCAGTAACCGATTAGCTATTTGAAGCTAGACTAACCTGTAACTCTCTTGGTCCTTTCTTTTTCCTTTAACAAGGAAAAAAAAATAGAAGAAAGAAATCTGTCCTTCTTAAGTCCTTTGAGGCCTCACTTTTCCATGATCCATGAGTTCTTAAAAGATAATCATTTAATGATTCAGATTGCTTCAGCTATTTGCTTAAATACTCTGGGGTGAATTTCCTTGCCACTCGCTCATTTGAATGTATCTGACCCAGCTGAACATATTTAATCTATTCTCTTCCTACTCTCCATACTCCAGTTTGTTGTTAAAGTTAATTATTCTAAGCATTTGCTGGGAATTAACCTTTTACTGTGATGACTTAAGCAAAGAAGCTATTGAACAACCAATCTTTATTCTTCTGTTATTTCATCTTTCCTTGACAGCACTGTGATTTCTCTTTGTTTATTTCAATGTACGGAATCTTTTCTCATCTTCCTTAATGCTTCTTGTAGTTTCCTACTTTAATAGTATAACACCAATGGATATTTCCTATCATGGGTGGCTTTAATAAGTCTGCACAAAAAGAATGGAAACACCTGATTTTAGAGTCAGTGTGTGGCAGGGGAAAAGCTGCCCTGTCCTGGTCAGCTCTAGTGACGTGCCCTGGCCCAGAACTGGGGGCATTACCTTGGTTAGACAACATATCACTGTGTAGTTTCACTTTGGTTTACTCTTTATTTTCCAGGAACCCCTGCTCTTCTGTGAGACATTGGAAAGCAGCTCACAAAACCACCAGGAGGGAAAAAAGGAAAAAAAAAAATAGAAGAGTTGTTCACCTGCAAGTGAACTCACAGCTGGGGAAATGAAACATTAAAGGAACAGTCCTAGGTCAGCTTTCTTGCTTGTAAGTAAAGTATTTCAGGTGGTGTTTTATAATGGATTTTTCCTTGGAAAAAGAAACATATTCAGGAATACCGCAGAAGATACTGTCAGAGGCGGACCAGGAATGGGGCTTGGTGTGCAACTGGTTTCTTGGTGCTCTGAGGCTGATCCCTCACCTGCAAGCCCTTTGCTCCAGCCTCCCCTGCAGGAACACGGGTCTGGCTGCGACTGACAGAAAACATTGGGAGCAATTTGCTGGAAGCCCCTCCTGAGCTAAACCTTCTCCACTGGATTGATCACTCAGCTTTGTAAACACAGAGAGCTGGGAATGTGTTTTCTTTGGTAAAGGTGCAATTTGGAGGCTGAGATTTTATCTTTGAAACCACATTTGAAAGACATATTAAAATGCCCAATAAAACATGTTGGATTCTTAATCCATGGAGCAATTACTCATTTCAAATTATAGCAGCAGCATTAAAACGCAGCTGGGGTAATTTCTAAGAAAATCAGGAGATATAATCATATGACAACATTCTTGTGCCCTGCAGTCTTAACATATGCAAAATGCCTCCTGAGCTGGAGGAGGTCTAAGCACGGTGGGACAGGCTTTATTTTGAACAAGAAGTTCTTTACCATGCATCTATCAAAGTGAAATTGTGTTCCTCTGGCTGTCAGGCAGAATGTACCCACTGTCTGTGATTTAAGACTCACCAGGCATGCCAAGAATATATTAGCTTACTCTTGGCAATAGGAATTGTATTTGTGTAACAACAAGCTTTAAAACCTCTTAAGAAACATTGTCTGATCTGTAGCATGGGACTCATTCATTTTGTTGTTGTTGTCATTTTATTGAAAACAAAAAAATAAGTTGTACAAGACGTTTGTCCAGAAATCTGTAGGGTACTTTGGAATGTCTTTAAAAAGCCCCCAACAAACAACAAACACCAGGACAGATTGGATAATTGCTCCATCTACTACTTATTGAAGGCTTGTTTGTAATGTAAAGGAGAGAGAATGTTTGTTGTGTCTCCTAGACACCCTACTGTCCCTACACTGTCTCACAACATGAATTGCTCAAGAATTTCAAAACCAGTGCCTAACATTAGGCTCTTAAATCTATATTTAAGTATTCAGAATCCAGTTGCTTGTTGCTCAGCACTTCTGGATGCCAGACCTTGTATTCATTTGGCTAAATGCAGGTCAGAGGAAGACCAAGCAAGGGACGAAGAGAAGCCAATGAATTAAACTTGTAATGTGAAGGACAAAGGTCTCAAGTGCCTGCACTGCTCTCCAGATGAGACTGTAGCTGTCTGTGTCTATTCATTTGTGCAAAGTAGAAGAGGCCCATCACAACAGAAAAAAAAAAAAAATAGGAAAAGAAACTGCCTGCACTGGCTGATACTGGTGGAACTGAGGAAAACCGGGTTCCTGTATTGAAGTTCAAGAATAAGAGTCTGAACTGGCTTCTTTTTTTATTTAGTCATAGCAGTTTTGAACTGTCTCATTTCGGTCTCAGTGCAGACTAGAAACTCATTTTGTGGATTGCATTTGTATTTGCTTTTGCAGAAGTGCACTCCTGTCTTCACACTCCGCAGGAAAACTCTAAGTTCTCACTGAGTTCTCTCTCACTCAGAGCTGCTGGAGAAGGTTTGCTGCCCTACAGAATTGGCAAGATGCTCCTCAAGGTTGCCATTGACCCCAGGATGGCTGCAGAGGGCAGGGCAGCAGGGTCTGCACAGCTCCCATCCCCTGGCACAATGCTTCCAGGGAAGGAAATGTTATTATAATTTGTATCCTCAGCCCCTTGGCTGCTCACCAAACTACCATAACTCTGAGCAGGACAGGCACTCACATCCAGCCAGGGCACAGGCCGGATGCAGGGACAGGAACTGCAGAAAATGGGAAGCATCTGGGGTGCAGCAGGAGCCACAGGCTGGTCTGTGGCTTGCACTGACTGTCAGCCCCTTGTGCAGCTACTTCTTTATGGAAAGATATAAACTGGGAAAACCAGTCACACTCCTCAGGACAACAGCTCCTCTTTCCCTCTTGTTTGAATAATGCCCACAACTGAATATTCATGTTCCTGCAAGTGGAAGTTGGAGGATTCTTGCTGGTACAGAAAGAAACCTCTCAGCCCCTGGGAAGCAGTCAGGCTTCAGCCAGGGTGGGAGTGCTCGCACGAAACACGCTGTGCTCATCACTGAGTGTGGCTGTATGGCTTTTAGGTGAACCCTCATGGCACTGACACTCCATTTCCACTATTTTAGTGTCTGATTTATTCTTAGAAACACTTGGCATTTACTGTTCCTCAAGCATCCTTTCTGCATATTTGGGACAGGTATCCCCAGGATGGAATTCTGCTCACTTTGGGTACAAACAGCACCCAGAGAGTATCCAAACCCCTCACTCTGCTGGTGTGGTGGGAATGCCACTTGTGAGCCACGGGATTGTCCGCACTGGGCTGTGGTGCAGCATTGCACAGGATACCAAAACTTAGCATGGATGTCACAGAATGTTTCTCACACAGCTGTCCAAACCAACCATGTCCTGCTTGCAGTTCCTGTTTCTTTATATGTGACTGAAGAGTGAGTATCATGGCCACACTCATTCAGATGTCACCTCTGAAGACAATTGCACAAGTAGTCCTGGTTCAAAGGCTACTAACTAGAAATCTTGTCTGACTGAGAGCAGCCAGAACCCAGGCCATGAGCACTCGATCCTGTTGCTTATAACACAAACTGATTTTTCTCTAAACTGCATTCCAGGCCTGACCTGAGATTTGGAGATCTTTCCTTGGTTTCAGAAGGTTTCCAGTGACACTCTGGGTTAATTGCATTCCAGTCTGGGGGTTAGTTAACATGCACGGCTTATTGTGTACAAATGGAAGTGTGGTGAAGAGCAAACAGGGATAAAACATCACATATAAACCTCCTAAGTGGTGCTTTACAGCCCACTGTTTCCTCCCTCATGATACAGGGGGTTTGGAACTGGATGTTCTTTAAGGTCCCTTCCAACCCAATCCATTCTATGATAATATATATATAAAGTTGTATAATTTCCAGTAATGACAATTTATTGTGGTACCACAAAGTAAAACTACTTCTATTGTACCTGGCAGGTAAACACCTCACAATCTTCCACAAAGAGCAAATTAAAAGTTATGCCTTTGGGGAACCAAAAATAGCTTACATCAGCTTACTCTTTGTGAGTACAGAATTTTTATTGCTGGGTGCCAAAAGAACCCTCTTCAGAACTCAGACTATCCAAATAACTCCTACATGCCACCTTTACAACTCTGTCATGTTTGCAAAATCCATTTTTAGTATGATTTCATCCCCTGTGATTTCATTTTGGTCTGATGCCATTGCCTCTGAGGACATTCTACCAGAATTGAATTCCCCTTGCCAGCAAAGTCTGTACCTTTGCATTACAATGGTAAATGCAACGATCACTTCTGGTAGAGTTCACCCAGAAATGAAGGTGAAGGGCTGCCAGTGATGGAGTTTTCCATTATCTTCACACATTTTGATTTTTCTCTGTAACAGCTGCAAAACTAAAATATTTACTAACTTACTAATAATTTAATATGTTTTATTTTTACTAATTACAACAAACCTATTTCTGATAGTCATTTCCATTGTCTTTTTCCACTGGGCTGCAAGTGAAGGTTTAATAATGAGACTCAGGGAATTTTATTCCATAAATTGATCTTACAAAGGCAAAGCACCTTGGAAGTCCAGTGTTCCTTGAATCTGGCTTTGCTACCTCCTTGTCAATGTTTGCATTTCATTGTAGAAATGCATAGACTAGAAATACCAAACATTTGTACTAGAACTGTATATGCAGACTCCAGAAGCAGAACCCGCATAACACTGTATCTTGCCAGTTACAGCACAGCTGGTGTGTGGTTGCTTGCCTAACAGCCTAGAATTAATCACATTAACTCACATTAAAATGTGAAAACTAAAGAAAAAGGAAGTATAAAAGACGTGTGGAAATGTTCAGCTAAACAGCTACCAGATCTTTTGATTGAAGTTCAGCTAAGAGACATCAAGGACAATATAACCTGGATTCCAACACACTGCAATGCAACTACTCCTTGCACATTAGGATGGATTATTGCATTGGGCACATCCAAATCCACTTCTGATTGTATGACTCTAGTCATTCCCTTAGCTTTATTCTGGTTCGAGGCTGAACTATGGAAGAATTCTGTGACACTCCTGATTTCCGAAAGGACCTCCCTGTGCAAATGGGCCACGGCTGAAATCTCAGATTTGCACGGCCTTGAATGTCTGGGGGTCTGCACAGATGTTTGGGGTTCCACTTGCAGATTAGGGCCCCTGGTCTTGGTTCTGTGTCAGATACAGAAAAAGAAGGAAACCCAGTGACCAGAGTTCAAGAACAGCTGATGTGGAGAGATTTCACGGAACAGTTCCTGACACTATCCTGGTACCAAATCCTTTCTTTTGGTCTAGAACTCAAACCTTGCCCTTGCTGCAGAGCCACCTCCTTCGCTCTGCTGTGATTTTTCATTTAATATAACAGGAAGAAGAGAGATCTGCCTTGCCAGCAAAGAGATGTCTACCAACAAGATTTTACAAACTGATCAATTGCAAAATCCCTCACTGCAAGCCTTTAGAAAATCAGATGCCCTCTGCCCTTCCTCCCACCCCAGCCTGGTTGCCAAAACTTACATACAAAATTATTACTGTAATGTTTCATAGTCACTGGGAAAAAAATATCCATTTGGTCTTACAGAATGATGTGAAATGAATCTCTGACCTCAAAAGAAAAAAAAAAGTCTATTAAAAGTAGCTCTTTTTCCTCCCTCCTCCCTCTCCCAGGCCCCTTTTGCTCCCCTCCCCCAACAATAAAGGATGTTTTGGAACAGCCTTTTCAGGAAACATTTCCACAGCAAAATGCAGCATCATTTATAATATTTAAAGCTACATTTTTGTTGAGATGGCTTGGCAGGCTTTGCTTGCAAATCTGGCAGGATATGGCCAGCTGAGAGTTAGCACTAACAAACCGAGGATATGCTGACACAACAAAATGCTTTAATCATCATTGCAGCAAGCAGGACAAGATCTTCTCCTGCACTGCCAGCTCTTCCCAGTATGAGAACCAATGGTGCTGCGTATTGCTCCTTCCCTCCCCTGCCTCTGGAGAGAACAGTTCTCCCTTGCTGCCTCCACCAAACTAAAAAAACCTTCGTTGGGTAACAGCATGCAATATAATGTGCAATGGATATTCCTCTTGGCCAATGCTGTTATGAAAATGCTACCCATTTCCAACACAATAAGGAAGCTTAATAATTAAAAAGAAAGTCCTTAACCAATACATGTCTCAATAGAAGGGCTATTTTCACTTGCAGCTAAAGCTTCACCCTTTCTAAAGCAGGGCTGAAAGCTACATTCAGTTAGCAAAATCCTAATTAGAAACTGGTCCCGTCTGAGAGCTGGGAACTGATCTGAGCCATTTGAATAAATCTATTGAAGTAAATTAATTTCACTTTTAAAAGAAACCCCGAGGAATTTAACCCTGAAAATCCAGGGGCTCCTGCTGTGAGTAATGTTTGCCCAGAGTACAACTTGCCCACAGAATTCCTGCTATGTGATCTGGCTAAGCCAGACTGTGTTCCTGCGATACTTCAGCCCAGGACTTGACACATCAAGCAATAAAGAGACTGGTGAATTGGACTAACCCTTCCTATTTTGGGAGCATGGCAATGTATAGCTGACTTTGTTACACTAAAACTTCTGCAAACACGAAGTCCACAATGCATTTGGCTCTGTAAGATCCTGTCTGGGGACCCTGAACAGGTCAGCAAAGAATTCACTTACTGCTCCCTCCCTCTGCCTCATCTTGGTGTGTAGGATCCTTGGAACAGTGCTGGTGTCTGTAAGGCCACGCTCAGCAGGACTCTCTAATCTGGTTTAGGAACTTTAGGTGCTTTGTAGACAAAGAAGCATGACCAGGATTTGTTTCCAAGATTACACACTGTGCATGTTGGGAAGAAGGGTTGGTATCTTTGCAAAGGGTGCAGCTTTTATACGGCACAGGGACTGGGAATGCTCTGCAGAGCCCTCGGAGCTGAGAGGGGGTTTGCCAGGCCTGCTGAAGGAGCACAGTGAACCTACACCACATGTGCCTCCAGCCCTGGCACCTGGGGAGTGTGTATCTAACAGCTCACTCATGGGGAGAAATCCAGCTGGATTTGTATTCCTGAAAGCAGAGATGTGGTAAAAGAATATGATGAGATGGAGGGCCAGAGGGCAATGAAGGTTGACCAAAAGCAAAAACACTTACATCTAAGTAGTCTTTTTGCACTGGAAAATGAGAGGTGCATATTTTGAGGCAACTCTCACAATATATGAGGGAAAGGTAATGAATAGCCATTAGTTTCTGGTGTCCGGAGTTCTTCCATCCACAGGTTGCTGGTAATGGTTTCTGTCTGGAAGTTTTAACAGTATGTTCTGTATGTCCCTGCTCATGTACACATGCAAATAACACAATACTGTATTGCATCTAGAGTTCTGGAATAATTTAATTCTTTCTTTTGTTGCGGGATCAGTCACTGACTCTTGGTTCTTTTCTTACCAGTGAAGCTGTGCTGCCTCACTGCTCTGGTTTCATATTCATACCCTGCATATCAAAATGGAAAATCAGAAATTCAGAAACTGTTTTTCCTACAGCCACTTTCAGGGCTGATAAGAGCAAAAGTATATTGCTTATATTTACATATTGGAGACACCCCACTGCAGCTAATTTTTAACCACTGTAGGCAAGGCAGTTGCAATGGGATTTATGATGAGGCTCATAATTTTCTCCAATGCTTGGATGACAACATGAAGTATTTGACAAGTGTATGGCTGAGCTGCTGATCCAGGAGGCTTAGGGGTTTTTCGCCTCATTTTTGTTTTCCTCCTGTTATTAATCTCTAGCTGCAGCTTGGTATTGCTTGTGTTTACAAAGTTGATGTTATGTCTGTTTAAGGGAGAGATATCTCCTCATTTAAAAGAAAAGAAGTCCCATTAAAATGCACTCAGCTTCTAGAGAGAGTTTACACTTGCAAATCAAATATGAACTCCTGATCCCACAGGGCTTAACTGTACCCACAGTGACTGAAGCCCAGTGTGTGTGCTGAAGTGAAGGCAGGGCAGGGCAGGCACCTCTGAGGGCTGTGACACGTCCTCACCGGGATGCCACTTTCTAGGACTGCTAAGGACTGTCTGTGCCAGAAACAGGCGATGGTGGGAACTCACAGCCCAAGCACGCCTTTCACACAGTGCTGAAAGGTGCTTAATTACCTGCACAGGGGGATAAAGCTTTTCACTGCAGTTATGTGACTGAAATGGTCTCAGCTGTCTGGGCTCTAACCGGTCATAGAATCATAGAATCATAGAACTGATCGGGTTGGAAAAGACCTTGGAGATCATCAAGTCCAACCCTTGGTCCAAATTCAGTCCTTTACTAGATCAGGGCACTCAGTGCCACGTCCAATCTCTGTTTAAAAACCTCCAAGGATGGTGAATCCCCCCCCTCTCTGGGCAGGCCATTCCAATGCCTGAGCACTCTGTCTGTAAAGAATTTTTTTCTAATATCTAACTTAAATTTCCCTTGGCAGAGCTCAAGCCTGTGCCCCCTTGTCCTATTGCTGACTGCCTGGGAGAAGAGACCAACCCCTACCTGGTTATAACTTCCCTTCAGAGTGTGATTAGGTCACCTCTAAGCCTCCTCTTCTCCAGGCTAAACAACCCCAGCTGGTGATGCTGGGAGTGTTGTTATCTCTGAATTTTCAGTCTAGGCCACTGACAGCAATATTTCCTGTAGAACTGGTCACCAATGAACTCTGTCTGAAGAAGGCCATTTTCCCCATTAAACAGGGGCTTTTGAGCTTCTGCAAGAGATGTTCTGATGACTGGTTGATGCCTGTCATGGTGAGGGTAACAGGCAGGTACCTGCTGGATGTGTGCAGGCACATTAAATGACTTCCTCTGGACTCGATTTACCTCCAACATTTTTCTACTGGAAAAGCAGATCACTGTAAAACACAAGGCAGAATAACAGCCCAGAAGCTTTAAAGCCTCTGGGAATGCTCCAGTATCTCACTGTCCCTGAGGAGGTCACAATGTAGGGAACAGGTGACTAAGGAACAACACCACAGCACAGGCAAACTGAAGCTTTTCAAAGGCAGGCATATACCAGCTGACTGCTTCTGGGTTTGAGCTGTTAAATGTTTTTAGTAGCACTGAAGATCAAAAACCAAATTGTTCAGTTATGGCATAGCCCATTCTAACCAAAACTCCAGAGAGTCTGAAAGTATTACAACCTACTTATGAACTCCCATTAGCAAGTTTTTGTTTTTAATAAATAAAGTCCCATAGAAACAGAAAGTATTTACAATTAGATCAAAATTCTGAATAGAATTCACAAGAGAAAATACTATTTTTTGAGAAAATGCTTTCATATCCTCATAACAGTCATTTGTTCTAAATTAGTACATAGCAATTGTCCATTAAATGAACATTTTTCCCTTAAGACCTATTCTTGTAGAAAAGTATTTTAGGCAAAACTTCTTAACCATGATGTAACTGCTTAGAATCAGAACATTTCAGTGATTAGTAACTCACAGAAAAAATTAACACTTTCCGTGGCTTGAGGAAAACATGATGAATAACTATCAACATGTAAGAGAACACAGGATGTAGGGAGAACAATATATTTTATTAGAGCAGTGTATACAGTTGGAAATTAAAATATAGACTTTGGGGCATTCAGTCCCTTTACCCTCATAAAGGGTAACACCTGCTCCTGCACAACTGTCTTCTCTTTCATCCTTGCACTGCTGTGACTGTGATTACACCACCACTCTCCCAGTATATGGGTTGTTGGACTGAATGGCTTGGACACTGTCACTGCTCAACTGCTGGTTTCAAAAATATTACCCCTTGCAAGAGTCAAATGAAGCTCTTTGGGTTCATGTGCTTCTGGGTTGCACAGACTTTCTCCTGTAACAAAGTACTGAACTCAGTTTCACTGTCAGAGCATCTTTTTCACTGTCCTTTTCAAAGAATTTGAATATTACTTATATAAGACCATGCCCTAGAAGTCTTTTCTTTCTTTCTTTTTTTTTTTTTAAGCTACTTCTGAACTTCCATTTCTAGTTGAGCCAATGGGAAATTGGATGGTATGAGAAATGCAGGCTCAGATGAACAGTCTTCGCTGTGTGTTGCTATTACAGGAATCCAGTGTTGGAGCTGTGGTCCATCTCAGTGCCAGCTCTTCTTTGATACGTCCTCCTGTGGGAGGGGTGACCTCTGCAATCTAATAGAGGTTCTCGCACTAAGTGAGAGATGGCAAATTTTCAAATGTCCAGTGGAAAACAACTTAAAACAAGAAGAGAGAGAATATTTTCTTTGCAACTTCAACAGCCATAAATTAGTGTGCATGGAATTCCCGTCAGAATGCGATGCTCAGCTGGCACAACTCGTCTGTCTTGAGCTGTGCAGACAACGTGCAATCCTGAGTATTAACATGCAATGCTCCACTGGCTTCGGGGCAATCATTCTGAGTTACCTGAGATGATCTCACTGCAAACTCAGTAAGAACAAAGCTGTTCACTTTGGCTTCACAGTGACTTCATGTCAGTGCAATTTCACCTGTGGGCTTTAAACTTTGAGGCACAATGATCCAGTTCTCCAAACTTCCTGGTGGGCACAGCATTTGTTACTGACCAGAGGCCCAGAGATTACCTGAAATAGGGAGTGGGAAACTTTTCCAGGTGTAAAAGGCATGAGCTGAAGGGTTTATTTTAATATTTACCTCTCTTAGCTTCCTTATTGCGTAATTTGCACTGACTTAGATTTTCCAAGTCTACACTGGGAGTAAAGCCAATTTATACGCCCTGAAGACCCTACTCACAAAGACCCTCACATCACATCTTTATTCACTTACCTATCAACACTCAACTTATCTCACTAAGTTTAAGGCACACTTTGTGCTACCTAAAACATGGACATGGGGAGGAAAACAAGGACATTCAATTGAAGGCCGCTCCTTACTTTGATATATAAGTTACAGTTAGTGGCTTTTTCCCCCAAAACTCCTGCTTCTGGTCCACCACCGTGGATCACCCCGGCTTGACTTGGAGTCACATTCCCAAACTATCAAATATGAGCAGGTAAAATGCAAATCCAAGGGAATCTCACATCAGTACCAAAAATACCCAAAAGAGAGACTGTAAATAAATTTACCTACTGTGAAATTTATTCCCTCTCCTGTGCTTTCATTCCAGTGGTATTCTTAGGTGACATTATAGGGCAACACATACAAGACAACTCACAGCCTCCAGAGCAGTGAACATCTCCCAGCACCCATGTTGTCAGTGATAAACGATGATATCTGAAGTCAAAATGATGTTGCAGGGTTTCCATTACAGCTTTACCTTCTCAAGAATTAAATCAAACCTTGCTTTTGTTCAGGAGGAGTCAGGAGTTATTCCCGTTTTCTGTTATCTTTTTGACTATGTTGTTAATGGTAGTTCACCAGATAATTTGGGAAGATCTCAGGCCAAGAGGTTTGTACCAAGCTATTCCAACTCAGCAGTGCATATTCCTTAATAAATTCTTGAAATGGCATCTAGTTTTTGGGTTTGCCCACTAATGATGGGCCTAATTCTTACTTACACCAAGCCCTCTTTACAGAGGTCTCTCAGTATGAAATTATATTATGGAAGGCACAAATGTTGTCAGACCTGACACTTCTAACTTTGGCCTTTTAAACTCTCACAGAAGTTACACAAAACTGTGATTCAATTTTATTTTGCTGCTTCCTCAGGAGCACAAAATTGACTGTAATACTTAAAACGTTTCCCTAGAAATGTTCAAGGAGAAAGATTTTTATTTAGTTGAAAATTTAACTGCATGCTCAACCAACTTGAGTGAAGCATCAATCACACTGGACAGGCAATTTTAAGAAATAAGATAGTTAAAAAATTAATTCTGAAAATACTGCCAACAATTTAATGATATAGATATTTTTAATATTAAAAGTAAATTGTAAATGTGTCTTTATAAACAATATGCATAAAATAGATCTACTATACTAAGCTCTTTCTTTTTAAATGCTGTTTCACAGTAATTTCTTAGGTATGCAAAGTTTTCCCTCGAAGAAATAGTGCAATCTGAAGAACATACATTATGTCAGCGGATTAGAACTACTCTGGTCATTAATACAAGTCTTTATAGATCTCTTGTAGGAGTGGATGAAGGCTCATGTCTGTCTCAGTTTTCTTTATGATCTGCAAGAGCTGCACGTGTTCTGTTACAATCTGTCTGAGGTCCGTCATTTTCTGAAGCAGCTTTGCAAAGAGCTGTGATGACTCTGGGTGATTGAGCTTCAGCTGCAGCTCCAGAGCTTGCAACAGGTTGTCCTGGATGTCTTCAATGGGCTTCACATTCAACAACCCCGGGCGATCTGGGAAAAAATTGGGAGTTGGAAGTTTGTGAACAGTATGGAAACATTGACCTCGTGCATTAATTTCTTAAACATCAAACACCATATTAAGCCTGTACATATGGTACTTCCTGAGAACTGTTTGACAATCAGTCCATGTGTTTATTTGTCAGATTTTACTGGAATTTGCTCAAAGAAGTTTCAGAACTAATCTCGGAAGTGGTCCAAGCATTTGTGTGGTGCACATGCAGAGAGAGGTCTGTTCTCTACTGCAGTGCATTTTCCCAGTGGAAAGGAAGGGGGAGACACAGTTGGGGGATCTGCAGTCTGTATCAGGATTGGAACATCGACACACTGATGGATTTGCATGTAGTCACTGGTATGGTGAAGGCACACCTATCAAAATTTAAAAAAGGCATAAATTCAACTAACCTGAGAGACTGAAAAATCAGGCTCAGTTCTCCCCCACGCCCAAGCTGAAGCTGCTATTAAGAAGTTTCATGATGGCTTTAGCATCAGCTCCTCACTTAGACACAGACACTTCTGGCAGTGCAGACTAATAGATGTGGCTGGTTCAGAAAATGCCTCTGCTGGGCTCATGCCAACAGACAGTTCTGCTCCATATGGAGGAGCCTGGGGTGGATGTTTCCAGCCACAGTCAGTCACTTGTCCTGCCACAGCTGCCAGAGCCCAGGATCAGCCTTGGCACAGCTTCTTCTTCAGCAAGAAGCAAAGCTGTTCTGTTATTTCTGTCTGTCACCAAATACATTCTTAAGTGGCTGCAATTATTGTTGAACAGAATTTGTAACATTTGTTTTCTAACTTGAGGTAATAAATTATTTGATTCTACAGCAATGAAAGTTAACGAAATGTTCAATGTCTAAGCAATGAAAGTTGCTCACATTGTTAAATCCTCACATATGACAATGACCACCATGAATTCGCTACTGCCAAACTGCTTCATGCTGGGCAACACATTCTGATTACCAGAATGCTCCATGAAAAAGGAGTCAGTAATTTAAATAACATTTTCTGTCTAGCTTTGAAACTAATTTTATAGCTTGATCAATAAAAAACAGTGCCTTAAATTACCTCCCTAAGGTAGTAGTTTAATTTCAAAAATGACAAGAGGTTGATCTCTATTAAAAACCTTAAAAATACGGGGTTATTTCCTGTGATCTGAATAACCTTTCTGTGCATACAGTTCTAACTCAGCTTGGCTCGTGCTGTACACTAGAGAAAAAGGCTGAAAGAAAACAAAGCTCTTTAGAAATACATTGGGGTTTTACTTCATGGAAAAAAACTTGCAGTGTAAACTAAAATACAAAGTTGGCAGGAAAACAAATGAGGATACACAAGCCATGGAAATGAAGGTCACTGATTAGGAAAGGATCCTCTCTTCTTCAAGAGGTGAGGTCTGGGGATGGTTTTTCAGAAATAAGAATAAGGGTAATTTTGAATATGGACCTTGATATTTGTTTGCCAATGTGCTTGTCTTGCAGACATCACTTATTTATCCCACTCAACTGATAACATCACACAATATGGCTCAGAAAGTCTTTAGGTAAACATCTGCAAGCAGAAAATTGTCTCCAAACAAATGGTTCCTTTTTATTCACTTCCTTTGGCAATATTTTCAAGCAATTTTTTTTTTTTTTTGATAGAGTATTTTTGATCAATGTCAGATATTCATTTTTGATTACCTGAATGCATTGCATGTGCTGCAGGATCTAGTTACCTTCTTTGTATGTGTCCAAAACTCCCCAAATTTCAGTGCTTCAAAGCTGTTGGTAATTTGGGGTTGTGATCCCTTTAAATTTGACTTGTGTGCTGCAGATGAACTCTGAACTAGCTGGGCATGAGTCAGTGTGTGGTGATATAAAAATCAAAAAGCACAAAGACTGTGGCCTTGAATTCCTCTGAGATTAATCTCCATTTGCCCCCTGCTCCTCTGTGGTGGGAGTTTTTAGGGTCTGAGTTTTTCAGAAGAAAATTCCAGTTCACACACTGCTCCCCAGTCACCTTTAGAGCTGAGTCTGGAATCTACCAGGGAACCCCCAGATTTGGGTGCCTAAGGCCAACTGAAATTCAGTGAGATTGTACCAGCTAAAATCCTTAAAATCCCTTGGCAAACTCAGTCTGATGGTTTTATAGTGACCCAGTGGAACCAGAGTCAGAAAACATGACTATGACAAAAACCTACGAGATCATCAGAAGTTATTTTTAAATAAGCCAATTCAAGAGGAAGGAAAATTCCCATCGAAGGCAGGAGGGATTTTTCATGAATGAGAACTTCAGGATACGGACAGTATTTTTTTGGGTGTTGACAGTTTGCAATACTTTCTCAGTAAAAATTTCTTGCAGAGGAAAATGCTGTTTCTGTTCCAAGAAACTTATCTAAATCAGGAAAGAAGGAAATAAGAGGCAAAAGCTTTGACATCCAGCTATTATGGTATATTTCAAACTGTTAAGATGCATTTTGTTATGTACCAAAAGCTGTGTTTTGTGTAGTAAAGAGCTGCAGATAGGTGTGGCTTGTAGAAAAAAATACAAAGGAAATGATTAGCAGTAAACCTCGGGAAACATTCAGAGAAGGGGAAGAAACAAAAATGGGAGTGTGAAATTCGGTGTGACACTGTGGTGGAGGCCTTTGAAGAGGCTAAAACAGCCCAAAAAATGCTGTTTGAAAGCTCACAGAGAAAATTGCAAAGGGAAGTGCTGAGGGAAGGAAAACACAAAACCAGTGAGTAGTAGCAATGCTTCCTTATGACACAATGAAATATAGTGACAGAGGGCCAAAGAGTTGAAATTATTAAGGTGAGAGATAACTAAAAGTGATTTGGACACCACCTTTAATCCTCTCTCATACCCAAGATCATTGTTTGAAGCTTAGTGCCTTTTAATGAGCTATTTGTGACTGTGCCAAGAGAGTACCATGTTTCCTTTTTTATGTTTCTTAATCCAGATTTTCTTTATGTTTTGATTCATTGTCACACAGCTGCTTCATTTGGTTTGAAAATTCTGCAGGAAACTGTACTAAGTCAGAAAATGTTCACATGGACTGGGAAAGGCTGATTGCCCCAGAGTTCTGAGTGTCAACAGTACCACTTTGTGTAAATTGATGTTCTTTTCTATCTTGGGGGAAAATACTCTGTTTATTTATTTACTTACAGATTTGGATGTTTCTTTCACGTTTCCTAACAATAATTACAATATTTTTTTTTGTTCCTCACACATGAAATTGCCATCTGCATGTCTTTACATTTTTACTATCTTTGAATAAGCACATTTTTCATTTAAATACACATTCTAAAATCTTAATGTGGTAAACCAGGCAAAGATATGGCTGAGTGAACAACTGTGCCACTGTTTTTGCTGAGGCAGATATGAGTCAGCAGTTTGAGGTTTTTCTTCTGAGACTGTCACATGCATTGGAGTCACCAGGACTTTGGTTCTAAGCCTACAGTGATTGCAGTTCTTGGGCTGATTACAAAGCATTTCTTTGTCATAACACAGAGCAGGATTTGTGTACCAGTCAAATATGAACTATTTCTTGGTCCTATTCAGTGATAAAACTGCAAATTTTGCTGATCCCAGAATGCAGCCAAATTCTTGAATACAGCGTTTAAAGAAGCAGCAGGGAGTTGAGGCTTAAAACTTACCGTAAAGAACACACTCAGAAAAGAGAAAAGGGAATGCAGCAACATCTCTGAAATCAAAGACTACTTTTATTGCACCTGGGCTAGCAAAATCTGGGTCTTTACAGGTATATCCTGCCACAAACTCTGCTGTATCCAAACACTGCTGTATCCTAAACACTGCAGAAGATAATATACCAAAGTTCAATCCATGACATGTAAACATGCTACAACATTTCCTTTTGAGCTTTTTATTGTGTTTGACAACAACCTGTTTGAGTGAATTTGCTCTGTTTTTAAATCTGGCTTCCCCCAATAAGGTTTGGAGTACTTTTTTCCCCACCCAAACACAGACATCCAACTTGTTCTCCTTAAATCTTCTTCTTATGATAGACACCATTTTCAGCTCAGATATATGTAAAATTTTTAAGGATGCCTCAATTTCTTTAACCTGTACAGCACAGCACTCACCACTGGCTGAGGATGTGTCTCAGTGGCACAGAGGAATCCAGCAGGGAGGAGGAGTATCTCCTACAATAGCTTTCCAAATCTCATTTACCCAAAGTGTATCTTGCAAAGTTACCACAACAAACAGGATGTTATAATAAGAGTTTGGCATTGCTGTGAATGGCAGAAAGCAATTCTGTTGTACAAACCAGGTGATGTCCCACTGCCGACACACAGATCCTCTGCCTCATCACCATTAAATTCAGAATACAGGAATTTGTTTGCCATTTATGTTGTTTTATAGCAACAACAGTAGGAGCAAACGTTCAGCTTTGTGGTGATGAGTTCAAAGTCACATCTGTAGTCACTGAGACACAATGAGGCTGCACTGAGCAGCTCAGAGGCAGCAAAATCAGCAACTGTGGAAGTGGGAGTATTTCCATTCTGTTGCTATCACAGTTGATTTGTCAGCCTCTTACTGTTGTTACATGGGCTTTTTGCCTTTTTATGTAACATGCAAAAGCAGCTGTTTCAATACCAAAAGGCTGAACTGTTTTATAGGATTTGTGGCAAATTCCAATCACTTTCAAAAGCTTTCTACATGTAATGTTCCAGTTGGAATTATCTTTCACTTTCCCTTCTTTTCTTCTTCGTAGAGCTGCACAAGGGCCAGCACCCCCAAGCCAGCAGAACTAACAGAATTTCACCAAGTAATGACAGATTCACTTACAATTAGAGCACCTGGCTCCATCTCTTTCGGTTTCACAAACTTGTTTTCTTATGAAGATATTTGTACACAGGAAATCTGTTTTCAATGAAATCATCCTGGTTATGTATTCATATAGTTCTTACAGAAATACAGTTTTGCAAGAACAGAGCTCTTCCAGAAACAAGAGCAAGTGAGACAGCTGAGAAACAGGACTTCAGTTCCATTCCACGAGGTATTATAGTCCCATGTTCAAACGTATCATGTCTGACTGTAAAATCCATGAGAAAAGCCATTCTCTAATAGGCAGCAAAGCTTAATTGTTTTCAAAATATAAGCTGAGTTTTTACAAGTAGCTATGGTGCTTTTTTGGAGACAGAACAGTTCTGAATAAAGATAGTGAGATTTTTGTTATCAAGAAATTAAAGGATTTTCCTAAAAAGAACTGATTTTATATATTTATATGGATTTGCTTCAGAGACTTAAGAACAAGTGATTAAAAATCAGAAGTTCTTTACAATCTCTGTTTACAAATTATTTTCAAAAAAAAAGAAAGATTGTTGATAAATCTGGTTTGAGACAGTCAACTCCATTACGTGGATCGTTGTCCTCTTGCATTCCAAATCATAAGATTAGTCACATCGTACCTATTTCCTTTAGCATAAACCAAACACTGCTGAAGACATGGCTTTGCAGGCTGCAAGTTCCCTTTTTCCAATTAGCAGTGAATTTTGAGAGGCCTTTTTCTCATCTGTCAAACTTCAGTGTATTACAAAATGCAAAATATTGGCATGTGTTGTGTAGTGCCCTAATAGGTTTGTATAATTTTTCCTCCCCCATCAAAGCCAACAGAAAATATACCAGCAATGTATTTTCCCTTCCTGAATTAATGCAGTCCTCAGGGATCATCGTGGTCAAAGGTTTGCACAAGGAAATGTCTTCTGGGAACTCTACTTGTTTGAAGTGGAATAAACCATATTGTGATACCACATTTTTACTGAATGAAACACAATGCCAGGAGGAATTGTAGGTGATTTTAAATGAAGCTATACATAACAATGCACTCTTAGCAGCATGTTTGTTTTTAGAACAATAGCATGTGGTTGTGTTTGATTGCTTAAATGTAATTTAATAACAGAATGCTCCATGTTGCTCTGTGGAGGAACTAAATCCAGAACATTCAGCACATTCCTCCCATTGATATCTGCAGTTCCACGTTAAGCCAAAATACACACAAATCAGTGGGGTAAAATTTTATTTGTGCAACATCACGAACTTGACAGTGTTGGCCAAAGCAAAAGCCCTTCAATATGTCTGAAATGTAGGCCAGATATCTGAGATTCTCGGTGGAAAGGTGTCTAAGTGAACTAAATTCACAGAACAGAGGACCAACATCACCTCAGAACCGGAGAGAACATACTGACTGTCTTCAGAAAAGCTGAAAATTCCGTGTCTTTTTCAGGGAAGTGTTGGAATGTGTGTAGTCTGATACCTGGGCTTTCAGATCCATATTTTGCTCAAAGCATAATATGGAAAGATAATACAAAAAGAGCAGCTGAGGAAACCTGAACAGAGCACATTAAGCAGACACACAGTGCCTGTTTCCCTTGGGCACCAGGAGACCACCATTTTCCTGAGAAATGCATTATTTCCCCCCTCCCTTTTAAAGGAAAACATTATCTTGCACGAATTAAAAACAACAAAAAGCACGGTAACAATCCTGGAAGCCCAATACCACATAGATTTTGAAATTGTTCTGGAGTCAAAGCTATTTGTGTACAATTAGCAAGCCACACAATCTAATTGCAGGTTTAAAAAAATGTCATGCCAAATTTTAGCTCTTGCCAGTGAAAATCCACTCTTCCTGTTTTCCCAAAGACAGTCCTGATTTTGTTTTCTACCTAAAGGAATTGTTGATTCAGCAGGCATTTCCAGCCTCCGTCATTAATATCAGGTCATTTACATTCTCAGTTTCTGTCTGAAACGGAGACAAGGGCAAACAACTTTAAGAAAGTTGAAAATTAGTAAAAAAACTATGTGTTAATAAACTTACTCCTATCCTGTAGTGCTGAGCCGTTTGAACAGGAATTAAAGGTGTCAATTATATCACACAAAATATCATATTAAATAAGATAGCACTTACCTCCACTTAGGATAATGACTGCTATAAATATTGCCAGGTCACTGTCATCTAATTCCAGTGCATTGAACTTCACAGCAAACTCAAACTTGGGCTCCATAAAGTCACAAAAAGGTTTTCTCAGGCTCTTCAGAAACTCCCGTGTCATGAATCCTTGTCCTTCAGATATAAGAACTCCATCTTTGTTCATCAGAGAAGCCAGGAGAGTATATATGATCTCATGGACCCCGTATTTCAGGAGAGTTACTTGATCATTCAGGTCGAGATTGACAAAACCTGGAATGTTCTTGGCGAATTCCGTGATCTCCTGCACGGCCTCCACGGAGCGGAACTGGCACCGCTGGAAAATGCGGATCGCCACCTCCTTGTTCTCCTCCTGCAGCGGGGACACATGCTTGCACTTGATCTGATCTTCCCCCATCATTAAAGAGTTCATGTCATAAATCACAAATGGCTGCAAGAAAAGGAGAAGTCACTTTACTTTCCCATGTCCTTTGCAGGAACATTTGCCTCCTGAGAAGCAGAAGGGGCAAGCAGGGCCGTGACTGCCCAGCACCCCCTCAGACAGCCAAGAACCACCAGGGCAGGTTGAGCCAAAGAGGATGATCTCCACAGAACTATTAAAGCAAATATTCTTCCAGTGGTAAAATGAAAGGCCAAACAGTGCTTTGGATTTCTCACATGTTCGGTGAATGTACATTATAAAAGCGCTTTGGAATTTGGCTGATACTTTTAAAAATAATTTCAATGATTTGGGCGAGGGGGACAAGGCACACTATTTTAAAATATCCATGATTTTTGCCCTTTTCTTTTTTTGTCTGTTTTTTGTTTTAAAAAAGTTCAATAATTCCAGAATTTGAAGTTTGAAATGCACTTCAGAGCATATAATTTCTTTTTTGTAAAAAGACACATTTTGAACCCTTTCTTTTTTTTTTTTTTTCCCCCCTTCATACACTGTCATGTTGTTTTCAAGCTCTATCCTTCTAGGAAATACTTCAAGTAATATCAACTTTCTGGTATTGATTATCAGATAAATGTAACCTTTTGTTATTATTTCCTTTAAAAATAGCCACTTTAGGATATACTTAAACTCACACAACTTCTCTGTGCTAAAGAAAACACAAATAACCTGGTACAAACTACAGCAGCACAATTCAGAACACAAGAACGAGTCTGACTCTGAAATAAACTCAACTGGAATAAATTGACTTTGAGAGCAGATTAGAAAAAGCAGTGCCAGAATATGTTCATTCAGATCTGGAAACAATCTGTTCTGGAATATGCAAAAGAAGCTCCTGGTTTTAAAGAAGCGGTTAACTGAGGATTTCTCAAATTTATTTAAAGAATCTTTTCTTTAGACAATAAATGGCTGACTAGTTCATCACTGCACTGAACAAATGCCCACTGATATGAGTAGGTTTGCTAACATACTTGAATTATTAATTACAATTCAAGGAATTATACACCAACTGCTGGACCAGAGAAATGCTTTTTAAAATTTAAGATCCTTTCTTGTCTCAGCTCCTAATGCCTTATTCCTACAGGTGCTCATTCTCGTGGTTTTCTATTCACTAAATGTTGCAGAACAGATTAAAACCACCCCAACCCTTCCTATCCATAGTGAGTACTCCTCTCCCACACAGTTGGGTTCTAGAAACTCCTACAGTTCTGTTCCTGTCTGGAAGTCTAGTCAGTCCCCTGAGCTTAAACAATTGTCTTCACACAGAGGATTTCAGCCTCCAAACTTGCTCCTGAAATCTGTCTTGTGCTGCTCTCACACCAGTGACACTCGTGCTGCCCCATCACAGGACAGGGAGCGCTCCAGGCCAGGGGATCCAGTGGAACAGTGCAAGGGATGGCTCTGGTTTTCCACTGAGGATTTCATTGTGGGACTGAAAAAATAAAAACACCACACAGAGAAAAGCCAGGAGGATATGGCATTTTTCCAGGTGTAAAGCTATTTTGGCAGCAGCAAACCCATGTGACATGTGTACAAATACACATAGCCAAACATACATGTGTATATGCACACACATGTGGCAAAGAGGAAGACTATGACTGCAGAAGATGCTTTTAAAATGCATCTTTTAGTACTTGTAGGTAATTTATTTCTGTTCTTTCTAGTGGAGCACCAAGTAAAAGAAATCTAATCTAGCACAATTTGAAAACTTATAATAAAAAAGAAGAATGTAATTGATGGTATATTTCTATGTATTTCCCCTATATATTTTTCCACATATATAAAAATTACATAGATTTCATGTATATATAGAAATCCACATATAAAATTAATAGAGACATAAATTAACATATATATATATAAATTCACATACTTATAAGCTCACAATATATATATAAATCCATAAATATAAAAATTTGTCATATATATATATATATAAATTCACACACACACACACACACACACACACACACACACACACACACACACGCATATATATGTAATTCACAGACCCACATGTGTGCTAGGTCCCNATAAATATAAAAATTTGTCATATATATATATATATAAATTCACACACACACACACACACACACGCATATATATGTAATTCACAGGCCCAGATGTTTGTTAAGTCCCCAGCACAGCAGAGCAGCAAAACACGTTGGTTGAGTTCTGTGACAACTTCACAGAACCTTCCAGGCCCAAAGTGGGGTTTGTGGATGTGCTTGGGATCTCACAAACAAATTTCCTGGAGCTGTCTGGAAAATGGAAGGTGAGAGCACTGTAGGTGACCCTGCCCAAACTTCTGCCACCTTCCACAATGGGCAGCTGCAGCAAAAAGGATCAGTCCTGATGATATTTTTAGGATGAAGAGGAGTGAACAAGATATATGATTACACACCTGATGTCTATTCTTTTTCCCAAGGCAGGTACATAGTTAGTAAAAATTAAATTGCTGTATTAATTCTTTCCCAGTAAGTATGTTTCTGATAGAGGGAGGGAACTGCAGATAGACTTGGAACAAGCAATGACCTTCAAGTGGGCTTAGCATAGCAATTTCTGGAGAAGAAACAAAACTTGCTAGTTCAGACTTTATATATTCCATGCCGAAAGTTACTCAAATTGTGTGTTCACCATATCTAAAGTTTTTATGTGAGAGGTGCAACCAATTCAACGACAACACTGAAATTAGTATTTCAACTGCTTTTAAAGAACGTAAAAAAGTCTGAAATACCTCCAAGTTCTTTTCTGTCTTTGTAACTGTTAAATAAAATACAGTCTCTGTTATAATCCCGACAATAAAATCTCTGACCATGATTCTAGAAAATATATCAAACTCAGAGTTATAACTTTTGGAAAACTATTTTGCTGTTTTGGTATTAAAATAGTAACAAAATTTAAAACCTCCCAAACCGATCAGGTCTTATTTATCCTCCCCAATGACAGAGAAGATGCATCTCCAGTGAAGTTTCCAAGGTAGCCCACGAACACATATATCACTATTTCTTACTTTTTCAAGACTTTCTTGTGCATTCTTCTAAAATTCAAATTGCACTACCACAGTACCATGATCTGAGCTGGGATAACACAGTTAAAAGCAGGAAGTCATCAGAGCATCATAAGAATGAGCATCACAACTCAGGCTGGCCCTGGTGTTGGAGCTCAGAATCATCTGACGCTTAGGAAAAGGAATATTCCTTTGGGGACAGCTATTGCTGATAATCCACTGTGATATGGATGTTCGAATAGGATAGAAACCAATTCCTGACAGCTAGATATCCACCTCAAACAGATAATGTGGGAGATAACCTCTGGGGAAGGAGAAGGAAAACGGGAAGAGAGAATCAGAGAATACAAAAAGGTTGAGATGACCTTCAAATTCTTGTACTGGTTTCAAGTATTTTATTAGGTGAACTTGGAGTTTTTTCAAATAATGTTTACTTACTCTATCTAAAAACATTTCCTGTGTTTCAGACACAGCTTGAAATATGTAACTGCCAACAGCAAAGGTTTTTTCTGTCTTTTTTTTCCTTTTTTTTTTTTTTCCTGAAGAGAAGTGTTGTCAACTTGGTAAATCATTTACTCAAAAGAAAGGAAGTAAAAAAAAGAGGCAACTAACTGATTTGTCTGTCGTCTTTCCTGTCAAGATCGCCCTCGCCTTGGCTTTGGTCAGAGGGAAGGACTTGATGTAGGAGTCGTACAAGTGCTTGGCGAGCGCCCGGAGATCGGCGGACTCGGGGTTCAGCTGCTCGATGTCGCTGGAAATCTCTGCCAGGAGCTTCTCCTTCTCCGCCTGCGGCATCCGCCCGAACCTGATGGCTGAAGAACACGACAAGCAGTCACCGTGGCTGCAGCTGCCCCTCACAGAGCAGGAGCTGAATCCTGAGGAGCAAATCTTGGCACCTGCTGGTGTGGGCTTTTGAGCCTTGTATTGAAACAGTGGTTAGGCAAGGAAGAAAAGAGGATTTTCTCCAGTAATACAGGCAAAACAGCTCGAGTGCTTTAAAGAAATGTAAACAAGAGGAAATAATCTATTGTGCTTAGAAATGCAAATCTATTGTCAGCTCTCCTGACAGGGTTGGTGAAACCCCCTTATTCTGCCTCCAGTCTAAATATAAATGTAATGAATATTTAAGATATTAAAATTCAGTTGGCTTAGGGTAGGAACCACCTTTCAGCCTTGTATTGTTTTGGGCAAATCACCACATGGATCTCAGGTTCTTCATCTATTTAGGAATAAAATCCTCACATGCCTTGCAGAAATAAATTCCTAAATAGTTCAGCAGAACTTGATGTAGCAAGTGCTTGCTATAAAATGTTACCGTAAGAATTACAGAATGAGAAACAAGGTTTTACAGGGAATGAAGTAACCAGAAAAGGTTGAGTTCTTCATGGTACTTCTATGTGCATGGTTCTACCTCATCATATGATCTCACAATTGCTCAGTACCAACCCAGGGCAGCCTCTAAACCTCCTACTTTTACACCACTGTCCTTACTAACCAAGACACTATTTGTTCATATGAGGACTGAACTTGGTTATATTTCAGATGAGCCATCATGATCAAGACTGATTTATCATATGATATTTCAGTAAACAGAATTTATTTTATTTTACAAAAACAAAACAGAATAAAAGAGCATAAAAACAAACAAACAAATAAACAAAAAACAGGAGGAAGAAGTAAAAGTTTGCATTTTGGCCTTTGGGGGAAATAGAAATATTATAAATACTTTTTCAGTGATTACTGTCTTCCTTGGATAAAGCAAGAGTGCTGTTAAGACCGTACATATGGATGACAATATGAAGGATGTTTCTTTTGGGAATGACCAATCACTTTTCTTTTATGACTTTTCTTGCAGTGTGTTCATGGGCAAAAATGACAACAGTAAATAATTATGCCAGAAAACAAACCCTCCCTCCCCATTTTTCATATATTATATTTATTGATTAGTTGTCTTATTTCACAGCTGTAGAAACAAGTTTGTTAATTCACTTTCAGCATTTCAGACTTGCCTGGTTATTCTCTATCTGCAGGTAACTGAACCCCAGCAGGAGATGTGATCATGCTCTTCAGAGCTGAGATTTCCACAAGGGAGTTTAAAATCTGGACTCTCACTGGCACAGGACTCTCTTTCACCAGGTTTATCTTTATGAACAAGGGCTAAAAAAGGGGGACAGACATTGCTTCCCCTTCCTATGTTTTAATATTAACTTAACTCTAAAATAGCTCATACACTCCCCCAGGGCATTGAAATCAACAGGAATTTATTTTCATTTCCCCACCTTTTCTATTTCTCCGTGCTCCCCTTTTTAATCAGGTACCTACTGGGCCATTCTTAGTGATACAGAACAGTGTATGTACCAGCTGTGCCCCTGATTACTGACACAGAGTTGTTCATTCAGAGATTTGATTGAAAAGATCAGGGATTTCCAAAGCAGAGATTGTTCTGTCATCACAGAACAAATTACTAAGCTTTATAATTGTATTCTGTTAAAGAACAGAAACCAGACTGGTAACAAGAACCTTGCCAGAAAGTCGTACATTCAACTAGTGCCTGATTTTTCAAAGAAGTTTGCTGGAATTGAGAGGGATAATTTCTTTTTTAAAACTTCAGGAAGTTTTCCACATGCAGATATCTATGTACTGTTGCAAGTCCATGTAATTCAGTCTTACTTTTAGTTCTGAGCATGCAGTGACAGCATAATACGCATTCAATGTTTTCTAAGTATGCCCCTGATCCTATGGCTGTATCCCTGCACAGCTTCTTGTCTCCTTGGAGATAATAAATAACAACTTCCATTGTACCTATTTTTTAAATGAAAAATCGGATTGACTGATGTTTCAGAATCTCATTTCTGGTGTGCTTATCCCAGCAAAGGGTACCAAATTACCTGTGCAAATTTGGCAGGTGTTATAAGCCCCAGTGCTTCTAACATAAAATTATTTCTATTAATTTCAGATTGCATTCGAATTCATCGTACTGCAAATATTTCATTTACTGCTAATAGTTTTAGAGTAGATGCCTTCTTTCACTAACCATTTATTTTTATTTTGTGATGGTGATACTTATTTTCCTGAAAAGTGCTTTGAGATATCTGCATGAAGGATGTTATAAAGCCTATTACTTATTACTGCGCTATTTTTCAGTACTCTTCCTTGTTGAAATCATATCTAATTTTTTGTTTCCATGTGTTTCAGAAATTGTATAGTTTTTATACAGACAGTCAAAAATGCCTGTTGTTAAATGAGAGCATTGTCTTCACTGTGCTAAATTTGATGAAAGCAAACACTTTTTTGTATAATCTGCTAGAGAGGTAAAGCCCCAAAAGGCAGAGAAAGACTATTTCAAATGACACATGATTAAAGTTGCATAAAAATTGGTGTTTATTTCTAAGGAACATTTGGCATGGGGGCTCATGGTGCTAATTTTTTACAAGGATAATATTCCTGGAGTAATTTTTTAAAAATATCACTTTTAATTCCTTCTGTGGAAATGGAGAAAATCCACCCCAACCCACCAGAAGGAGTAAGTTCTGCTCCCACAGGTAGCTCAGAGAGCTGTGCCATCTGTGTCGGAGCAGCCCAAGCCCCGCTGGGATTGCAGAGGCCATGCAGCTGATCCCAGTGCTGCAGGGGGGTGTCTGCCACTGGCCCACAGTGGGGTCCAGACTGTCATGCATCTTTATTTTTGTATGGATTGGATATTTATTAGCAATCTGGCATTCCCACATTCGACTGTTTCTTTCTAAATGGGTGTTATTAAGGTGGATTAACAGCAGTGGACCTTTCATGTCCCAGTTTTACACACTATCCCTATTTCTTGAGCATGTGGTTGGAAGATTTCTCATGCAATTCATGAATTATGAGCATAAAGGTTCCTAAACAAAAGGTGATCAGGACTCAAAAGTATGTCTTAAATGTAACAACTCATTAACAACATTAGGAGTTGTGAATCAAATATTCCTATTGTACAATTTCATAGGCTGTAATAGATGTGATACATTTTTAATGCTTAGAATATTTGTTATATATTAGCTGCAGCAGAATCTGTCCAAAGTTTATTAGCATTGCAGGCAAAATTTGGAGCAAAATTCAGTTTTGTGGGACTAGCCTAGCAGTTCCCTTTTGGAAAAATCTTTGTCCCTGGCAGTTTCAGGGGACTGAGACAAAAGTCAGGAGAGGTCAAGCACCAGGAGGTTTATGGAAGGAATTTGGAAAGTGGGATTTTGAATGAGAAGAGATGAAGGAGAGGAGTTGATGACATTACTTACAAAGATTAGGTTGGAAAAAGAATTCAGAGGCTGGATAAGAAGTCACAGCATTTCTGGTGGTTGAGGAACATTTCAAGGATGGGTGACATCTTTTCCTGCTTTGCCCTCCACCCCCCTGTGTGTCCTTGCCCTCATCTTCTGTTCCCTGCACCACTTATCCTCCTTTCTGTTCATCTTCCCTCTCTTCCATTTGCCCTCACAGCAGGCCCTGCTTCCTGATCTCCCATGAGCCTGGGAAGGGGATCAGTCAGGATCTGTGGGGATGGGAAGGGCAGGGACAAGGCCATCAGCTGCTGCAAGAGCTCTGGAATCACGGTTTGCTGCTCCTGCTGCGAGGCTGGAAGGGCTTCAGGTGGCAATTCCTTCCTGCAGTACACGACCCTGCAAGTCTAGGCACGTGTTGTAGCTGGAACATGGGATATCCCTCTTTCCCTGGGCAGCTATTTCTTTTACTTGCATTTACAGTTTTCCAAATGTCAGTAATATAAAACCAATAGAGTAAGACATGACATGCTATGTTATATATCCTTTGGCTTCTTGTGGTAAAAACTAGAATATTTGCCCTTACACCAGATTTTACTTTCTGGAGAAGTCACTGTGATTCCTTGTAGACTGTTCTGTAGGACACCCTACTGTTCTCACTGTCTGGATTATTTCTGAGCATAAAAGAGTCCCCACACAGATCATACAGTTTCTCACATTAGAAAACACAAGGTGGACACCCATCTGAGTTTACTGGAGGCATATGCCCAGGCTGAGCAACTCACTGCTCCCAGAACTGATGGTAAAGACATACTGCCATGTATTCTCTTTTTAAAATTACAGTACTTAGGTTTATAAAAATAAAGTCTTTTAGTAGAACAGAAAAAAAAAAAAAGAAATTTCTAAAATAAAAGAGCCAGGCTTCTGCTTAGTGGTACTTCAGAATACAATCTGAGCAATTCAGGGTTAAACACAGAGCAGCACTGTGGTCAGAGAAGGAAAGGAAAACAATATTCAAAGCATGAGAACACTACTGTCTTTTTTAACCTTTAGCCAAGTGGTATGTAGCATTTATACGTGAAAAAATGTGGCTGTAGCTGCTGTCTCCTTGCATTCCCCGTTTTTGCAAGTGCCTTGATCATTTTGCAATAATATATCTACACAAAGACAGACACAGACTGGAACCCTCAGGCACAAATAATCCACATTCTGATTTCAAGCATTTAAAATTCAGATGTGATGTGGATGAACTTTAATCTGTAGGTGTAACATTAAAGAGAGTCTCAGTGTCATTGGCAACATTCAGTGTTGCATTTCTTTATTCTTCTTCATAAAGGCTTGTGTCTTCAAAGGTGAAATTCAGCTCTTTTTTATAAATTTGTATACAAATTATGAAGGAACAAGGACACTTTGTGCAAAGGAGTGTAGCCAGAGTGGGCAAAAGAAAAGGCCAAATGTAGTAGCCAATACATGAATAGAAACACTAACTCCCTGTTATTAGGTGAACTCCTGGTTGGAGCAAAGGAAAATGTTCCTTTGAGCCCTGGGACAAATGGCTCTGCCCTTTCCCCCTCCTCTCCAAGCTTCTCTGCAACTCCTATAACCATGGCCCCCTTTGGTGCCGCAGCTTCTGCCTTGACAGAGGCTGAACAGGAAAAAGTGGCAGGTGAAGTGTTAATTTTAAAACTGTTCTTTATGTTACTGAACCACAGAGGATGCTCTTGGCCTTCCCCTTCTTGATGGAACTGCACATGGTTCCCATTGGCACAACTGGAAGCCGTGTTGCTGGGTTATGGGAGAATTTGGCATGCACCTTGAAAACAACAATAATAAAACCTCCTGAATTACTATAAAAATACCCACAGTAGCATTTCAAAATTAGATTTATTTTTAAGTGTTACTGTTGCATCCCAGGAATTTGAAAACCATATTTTCTATTAGCAACACATTTCCCATACCAATTTACATTCAGTGCGTGTATTAACTTCAGAAACCACAGTCAAACTTTCCTCTTGGGGACAGTACACTCATTTTTTATATTGAAAATAACGAAAGTTCTAAAAAAACCACAGAGAAATTATTTTCCCAGTCATGTTTGCAATTCTTTACCCTTAGAATTACATAAGTCTCTATGTTATGACAGTTAATTCCTGTTTTTACACAGCTTTGCCAAAGCAAGGCAACAAAGAATTTTCATTATGTCTCTCTGCCCAAACATTCATAAGTATTTCCACATGAATTGCTCTACTAATTTTAAAGTTCAGAGGGACTTTCTTATAAATTCTATGCAAGAGAGCAGTATCATCACATGCTTCATGTCATCTGCTTACCTATGGTCAAGAAGGCAACCACAGAACCAAAGAGAATTGCAATCACCGTTCCTGTCTAAGACTACAAATTCTATTATCAAATTCAAGTTGCTGTTATTCCCAAAGTTTCAGCACATTCTCTAGCCCATTTTTCATACAAAAGTTTTCAGCTTACAGGAAAGGCCCATTGAGTTACAGTATGCAAAAGAGTCTTGTCCAAAAATAAGACAAGGAACTGAAAAATAACAATTACAGCAGAAATATGGTCAGGAAGAACTACCAACACTGTAATGGAGAGTAAAACCAACTCATATGTTACATTATGTCAAGTGCAAATTTCTACCTCTCTGATTTTTATGTTGAAAGTCATCTCCAGTCACACACAGCCTCCTAAACTCAGGGGCAATGTCTCTGACATGTTTCTAAACTGCCTGGTGTAAAGAAACTGAAGACTCCAGGTGTTAAACCAGCATATTCAGTGATCTTATTAATGTGTCATGTTATTTTTCAAATGAAACATTACTCTTTTAAAGTATGTTTTGTGCACTTACCATTATGTGACATTCCAACAGCAAGGCATTTCTGAAATCTGCAGTACTGACATTTATTTCTGCTTTTCTTATGGATACGGCAATTAAGATCACATCTGTCATAAATTAGCTTTAATCTGATTGTTCTTCGAAAAAAGCCCTGGAGTAAACATAAAAACATGTCAAAGGACGCAAGAACTGCCTTGCCCCACATCCCTTCCCTCCACACAGAGCACCTTCCTGTGCATACAGTGAGCTGCACTGCGGGTCAGGTGGATTGCCAAGGGAAACAAGGCTCCTCTGATCACCCTGTCTGCTCCTGTTCTCATCCCATCCCTCATCCACAGCTGACTTGGGTAGGGGGGTCACATTCTCAGAAAGCTGGAGAAGCTTATGGGAGTCAATGGGGTTTAAAGGGATGAAGTTGGGAGCTGAGCACGAAGAGCACAATGCCAAAGGAAGAGCAAAGCTCCATTTGTTCCACTGCTCGTGGGACAATTTCTTAGGAAATAAACATGACATTTTCAAAATCTAAAGTTCACTATGGTTGTAGAAGAATTTTTATAAACCATAGCAAACCAAAAATTCTGCCAACAGTGGTTTGAGCTCTAGTAAATAAAAAAAGATTGTGGGTTATTTCTCCTTTTACAGTCTAAAGGTGGTTTCTCAGATCACTCATAATCAATTAATAAAGTTTATCCAAAGTTACTGCCATTTTTCCCTCACAGGAAATAAGAAAAGCATAATGCCGACTCTTATTTATATAATTCACTGTAATTTAAGTAATCTACTTCATACTTATTGCTTTAGTTGTGTTCCAAATTCAGTGCTACAAATTTTATTTAAGCTCTGGATTGGCTCTTTCCTATTAGTTATTTTCTTCAAGATGCTGAAAATAGAGAAGATGGGATTTTCACATTAAACTCTAATGTTTTTCATTGAACTTATTGAATTATTAATAATTTCTTTCTCTGACATGTCTTTTCTCATTCTTGAGAACTGCTATTTTCATACCATCCACTTGTCCTTTAGTGTTATAAACACTAAATATTATTGACATAAAGAACTACTGGAGTCCAAAACAGGAGGCCACATTCTTTAATATCATTTGACTTCCCTGTAGTCACTTAATATGTGTAAATTGAGTAAAGGAGCTCTAATCAATCAGAATAACAGAGTCTGAATTTGAAATTGCTCAGAGCTTTGGAGCTGGGCACGAGTTTGCTTTTGCAACCTTCTGTGAATTAAGATTCTGCACGTGATCTCCAAGACAGCAGGAAGGAAATATAATTGCATAACAGACAAAAGTAAAAGAAATGCACAAAAAAAATTGGATAGTGACAAAAACAAGAAAAAATTCAATTTAAAAAACGCTTATTAAGTAATAAAATATATGCAGAACTATTTACTTAGAGACCTAAAGCTATTTTAAAAATAAATTTAAAATCACAGATCTGTGATTTTACTAAGTGATTATTCAGGTGAAAAATAGTGTCCAATCTTCACAAAAAAGACACTTGTGACACCTTACCTTGCAGCCCTCACATGCATGAACCCCATAGTGAAATCCGGAGGCCTTGTCCCCACACACTCGGCACTCGATGGCCATGAGGGAGTTGGAAGACTCCTCATGAGGTTTATTGTACATCTGAACTTTTTCTGCAAAATAGGGTGGGGAAGGAGGCTCCATTTTGATTGCACCTGTGTGCAGAGAAGAGTTAAATGACAAACTCCAAGTCTAGCTAAATATGTGAGAGAAGCATCAAGAAATAATCACCGGCAGTCACAATAAACACTCCCAGATTCTCAGGTCTGCTCCGTAACACAAAACGAGTGGCAGGCAGTGGATGCAAAGGGATGGAAGCTGCTATTTTACTGGCAGCACATGGGCTGAAAGAGCTGGAAGGGGCAGATTCTGATGTGGAAAGTGTATTCCAGATCCAGTTTTCAGCTCTGTAGTGTGGAATAATTTGAAGACAGGGATATTATAAATTTATATATGGAGAGCTCATACTTGAAGGGTTTTACTCTTCTCAGTATCTAATCTGGTTGTATTACTTTAAGGTATTGAGAACTACTGCAGGGAGGTGGGCTGGAGTGTCTAATTTGGGCTAAAAATATTTAAGTATTTAATAGACCTATACAATGAATAATATATATATATATATATATGGATAGTTATAGAAATTTAGCTCTCTCTTGGGAAACACTGTTCAACTTTGGATGCAGTTTAGAGATCATTTTTTCCTTCTGAAAATTTCTAATTAAGAGAACAATTCCTAATATTGAACAAGCTCAAGCAAGTAAATATGATCTCTTTAAAACAACCATTACTGGCCATAGAAGAGAGCTGTGACATTTGACACTAACATTACATTGGGTCACTGCTCAGGAGTGATATAACAGACACAGGATTACAATAAGGTGAATGTTTTTCTTTTTACAGATTGGCTACGTTATACAAACTAGAAAGTTTTCTTTTCGTATATAAACTAGGAAGTGAAGGAAAAGTGTAAAATTATCTATGTGAAGATCAGGGAGAGTTATCCAACCTAAACTCTACTGCACTCTCTAGCTTGTTATTAAAGTGTTATGAATATTTCTAATTAAACAAAAGGAAACCAAATTATTAGCTGACAAAATGTGCTCACAGGTACACAGGACCTGCTTTGCTGTGCAACCAAAATTAAGTATCACAATTTTCCCAGCAAGAATTCCCTGAAAGATTTCCTGTACAGATTAGTACAAACAAAAGTAATGTCAGATCTAAGCAGGAGAAGTGGATCTTTAAAAAAGTTCCAGGCACAGCAACCTCACATTCCTCCTTTGAGCAGGGATGCAGTAACAACTTATTTAAGACCAGGTCACTTCCTTTCTTAAAAGGAGAGTTCAGTGTAGGGTTTTTACTGCAACTGGTGATAGCAGCATGTCTCACAGCATGTTAACAATACAGAAACACTGATAAGAGCTATACCAGCGTTGTGACTCAGATGTAGTCAGTGAGTCTACTCCATCACTTTCTTAGGCCATTTGGAATTTAAAAGCTGCATATATTAATAATTAATATGCTATGTATGCTGGGGCATTCTGTAACAACCAAGATATTTGTTCTGCATCATGTGTGTAGGGCCTCAAAGGACAGGTTACCCACAAGGCCCATGAACAGGAGACTGGAGGTTTCAGAAACAAATGGAGGGGTTCACGTGTCTAATAAAATGTATTTCATGTAATTTTGGATACTCAAAGATACCTTGCCTAATCTCTAAGTGCTGCCCTGGAAGGATGAAAGTCTGCTATAGGTATTGTCTCTTTTTTATCTCTCCTGCAAGGGTATCTTGTGGACCTCTGTGCTGACACTCCTAAATCCATTAGCTGACAGTACACCTTCCAGAGAATGAAGTAAACATGAACATGAAGGAAATATTCACAAAAATTAAAAGCTCACTTTGACAGTCTTGGAGTTTGATATCGTATTTATAATCCATGCTTGAGGGATCAGCTCTTGCAAGAGGAATGTCTTCATAGTGAGGTGAGGAAATGCTTGAGAAGTCAACGGTGGTGAATGGCTTTATGTCAAAGGAATGTGTGTGATCATCCATGGCAGACAGATCCACAGGACTAATTCCAAAATTAATGGGCCAAAACGGCATTTCTGTGTCAACCATTGTAATCCCTGAAAGCAAACAAACAAAAAACATTTTAAAGAAGTTCGTTATCTCTGCGATGTATTCAGGCCCAACTGTCTCGTGTCCAAAGGGCTGAGATGCAAACTCACCCAGGTGTAGGTTTTAGGGGAGTGTTCAGGCCCCACTCCAGTTTGGCTGGTCACCACACAACACATGAGATGTATAATGGCATTGCATGTCTGGCACTGGGCAGTCAGTTCAGCTTTGAGGCTCTCAGGAAGGCTCTGACACCCCATGTCATAACAGCTAATGAGACAACTGGCATCCAGGGCTCCTTAGAGCATCCTTAGAGACAATGGCTGTCCTTGGTATGCAGAAATTAAAGCAGTATAAGTGGAAAAACATTCACTTTCTTTTTTTTAAACAGATCTAACACTGACTTTAACTGTGTCTCTCAATAGCATGCGAGTAGAATTTCAAGTCTTCCAAAATGAATTTTTGAGTTTTGTAAATTCTATTCATCATTCTTACTAAGTGCCTGAGAATCTTAAGGAATCTTAGGGGGAAAAAAAGTAGTTGGTATTAAATAGTGGTGGTTTTCCTTCAAAGAACAGAATTATTTGATTTCTTTGCTCATGTAACAGGTTTTATCCCAATCTTAAACACAGGGCTCACATAAATTTAACCTATGACTTTTCAAATTCCATATGTATTTATGCAAATCTTGAAAGTAGTAAACAAATAAGAAGCTTCAATCTGAAAAAAATCTTCTGCAAATGGAGGGAATTTGGATTGAGTTATAAATATTTTTCCAAGGCCTCTCTTCTGACAGATATCTGGACCCAAATCCTTGATTTAGACATATTTCAACTATGAAAAATCTAAGTTACAGCAAGTGCAAAAGACTATTTTATAACTAGGGTCTGTGTTTTATTTTCCACAGTTTATAAAAAGAACATTCTAATCTAAAAATAGATGTTACAGAACTAAAATAGCTTGGTCACTTTGGCAGTTTAATTTGGACTTCAGACCCAATCAAGTAAGTAGCCTTTAACCTCTAGATAACAGAAACTTTGATTTGATCTGCCTTGAATCAAAGCTCCTCTGTCCCACTGCCAAAACTGCTGTTGCAAAATCAGTACAATGGCAGGGACCTGCCCGGTGACTTGGAGCTCATCCTTTGCTGTGGCAGAGCTGCAGGTCAGGGAGGCAGTGCCCGTCCTCCCCCGGGCTGTGCGCAAGTGCCACGGCAGCCGTGCCCAGGAATGGTTACGGTTCTCTTCAGCTTTCCACAGGTAAGTCACCAGCATTCTTCCACCTGTCAGGACTCCCAGCACAACTCTTTAATTCTTCTGCCTTGAACAATGACAACAAAGGCTGCAAGGTACCTTTCTTATTCTTAAATTTCAGATGAGACATTCTCACTGCAGTGGGAACAAATGAGATGCTACTGTATCCCCAGTCACCTACCATTCCAAAGGCTTCTGCATGGCATGTTATCCTTAATGAAGGCAAGATCTGTCTACGAGTACAAAACAGAATTTCTGCCTACCACAAGTGACAATGATGTGAGAAAAGGACATGACAGGTTGTCAGAGTGCCTTGGTGTTATGGAATATCTCCCAGTCAGTTTTTCTGAGCATGAAGTGCAAACCCCTGGCCATCCACTCTGGGCACTGTCTTCCTTAAAGTGATTTCCCAACAAAGCAATAGAATATATTCCTTAAGACCCTGTTTTTGTAATTACCAGACAAATCCTTAATAAATATAAAAATAAATAGATAATCTAACATTTAAACCTCTTATATTCCTTTAGGCAAGTGACATCAAGAGTTATGTCCATTTTCCATCTGCTGCCTCAGGGGTGAGAAAGAAGGATGGTGACAGGCATGGCTTCAGTTTGCAAACACTGTGAGCTGAACAGCAAGTCAAAGCTGGGCTGTGCTTCATTCCTCAACTCAGTGAATGACTGTGATGTTTGGAAGAAGCTGATGATGTACAACATGATTAATTCTATGAAAGTCCTGGATCATTATAACACAGTGTGGGCAGGAGATTCACTATGAACACAGATACTACAGCTTAGACTCAGCTAAGTATGGAAGTCCAGAGGTTTGGCTTGCTGGGCACAGGCTTCAAGAGCTAAGAGGGCACAGTAATTCCTTAGGACTCTTGTGGGTCACAGTCAGCACAGCCAAATTATTTCTGTCAAGGCCAGATGACTTTCATGGTAAAAATATTCTAGCCTACAACTGTGATGTTTTAGATTTGTATTAAGTTTTTGAAGAAGCAAAATAAAGAATAGAAAAGGAACTTATCATTAGCAATCTCTGAATATACACTCTGTTTTTTCCTGTATGTATGTCCAGATCAGTCATGCACTGTACATACTGAGAATGGAGGAAATACAGATGCCAGGACTGCGCTGAAGAGGAACCCAGAGAATTTTAGCTGCATCTCTCAGCTCCTGCAGGTCACAAAGGAATTCCGCTTTATGCTGCTCCTACTTCTGCTCTAAGGTAATAAAATCTGGACTCAGCAGCCCCATTTCCAAGTCTCAGCCAAAAGCCTATAGACTCTACCCCTTCCAGAGGTCGGTATCTCATGCCTGGTAATATCAGTTCTTCTGAGCTTCAGGCAAAAAGGCCTTGCCAAATCGTTCCTCTACAAAAAATGTCTATTTTTAGTTTTTAAAAACCCTTATGTTGTCTGTATTATAATTTCATCTCAGATGTCCACAAAGGTACCTAGAGATGACACTACACGTACACACAAGTATGTATATCCGAAGTTTTCTGGTAAAGTAAAATCAAATAAAGCAAATTAAATAAATAAAATCAAATAAAGAAAATTCTGTGCTTTCCCAGGCATTGGGATTTTATTTCTATGACTTTCTGTTATGTCTGTGCAAGGAGGGGATAAATGATTATTTTGTTACTATATTTCATGACAACAAATGGACTAAAATACTTGACTTTCTCATCATGCACATATTTGCATACATATTTGTGTACAGAGATACCAATTAACAGCAAGTTTTTAAAGGTTCCAATAAATTCAAGGCTGCAAAAGGCATCTTGAAGATGTCAGTGCAGTAGTTTCTGCACTGTACAAATATAAAAGGACAAGCTAATCACAAGACAGATGTTTGGAACTTCGTTATTTCTGGATAACAAGCTGCACATTACATAATTTCTTTATCCGACAAAACACCTAGGCATCAATAATCCCAACTTAATATTGTTCCTAAACATGTCTGAATTATGAGACTTTTCAGGTTTGCTTGGGTTTTGGGTACAAAACACAAAGCATTCCATTACAGTTTTAAAGTTCAAATCCTCACATATGACTTAATCAAATTTTGGATAATTTGCTCAATTTAATAGAATTTGCTATTACAGTAGAAACAATGAAATTCACTTTCCAGATGGATTTATATTAGAAATACTAGAATGAAGAAAGCCTTTCCCATGCTAGTGCTGTTCTTGCATTATTGAAAACCAGAAAGTGAAAACTGTTCTCATGTTTAATAGTTAGTTTACAAATATTCCTATTTTGCATATAGCTTCACTTGATTTCTGCTGTGTATTTTGTCTTTTTCCCTCTCCATAAAATGCCAACATTTCCCTCTGAAAAAAAACCCCCAAGCAACTAATTGTAGTCTTCTCATGGCTTTTAAAAAAACCCAAACCACCAACACAAAAAAACTCAGCAAGTCCAATCAACAGAATACAAAATTATTTGATAAAATTCACATATGTTTGTGTGACATCCAGGTAATAGATAAGTAAATATCTGGTTCAAAAGATTTTCATGTGCAAAAATCATTCTCAGCCAGCTAAAGACTGTAGAGAATAACAGAGTTTATTCACACAAAGTCAGATGGAGCTTTAATATTTAATCCTCCAAAAAGACCCAAAGCAAAAGAGAGAATGGTGTTGAGATAACACTTAACTGAGATACGAAACCAGTTGTTATAACTCCTTTACTTGCATTTAATCTCATGCAGCGAACTGCTGAGTATTATGTGCAAGGAAGGACAAGAAGGCACGTGGACTCATCTGGTGCTTGTCTGTACCGACTGTGACCCGCAGTGACAGCTCACAGATCATTATTCTGGTGCTGATTAGGAGAAATATCATATCATTAAGTAATTTCATTCTCTGACAGTCTGAACTTGAATTGTTTTCTAATTCCTAAGACAGTTATTCACTGCATTTTTCATATTAGGAAAACATAAAATATAAAATAAGAGATCCCTATGGTATGAAAACTATCTTGGATCATGATCCCCTCTTTACCATAAACACTACCTGTGCTCAGTTAACCTGAAAGTCCTGTTACACTACATTCTGGACACGCTCTTTCCAGACAAAACTACCAAAATATGACCCTAGAGGTATTTAATGAAGCAACCAGACCATCCTAACCGCATAGGAGTTACAGAAAATCACATGAAAAAAACCAAACAGATAATGGCTCAGCTTGGAGCATTATTAAATTCAACGCAGTATCATTATATGATATGGACAGGTATAGATACGGACAAATACATATTTGATGCAAACACTGTTGTTTTCCTTAAATAAAACATATTTAATGGGATAATTTGAATTTCCTCTCATATGTAAATGTGTCAGTTTGTCAAGTAAACTCATAAGCAAGTGCTGCAGAACTTAATGGGACTTTGCTGATTAATTAGGGCCAGCTCAGACCTCTCTGAAATCATGTCCTACATAAGCTGGTTAAGATCACAGAGTCACTCCTGGCTTTTAATAAAAATTTAAAGATGGTAAAGGGGCAGCTTGATATCGCTGTATATTCAATTTATTTATCTACTTAGGAGCAACAAAATGTTTTATGTGTGCTTTGCAAAAACACATCTACCCTAAGTGATGGCACCACACACTGAATTAATGACCTTCATTGATGTTTTGGAAGCGAATGCTGAAAAAGGACTATAAAAAGGAGAATGGACAGTCTTGTGATAACACAATTGCACTGCCCTTCCAGTAACCCAGTTCTTTCCTTGCCTCTGACACAGAAATTCTATGTAGCAATGGTCAAGTAGTTCAAGTCAACATTTTTATCAGTGCTGCTTTCAGGTCTTAAATGTGAGGCAGAGGGTCTGGTGATCAACTGTGTACAGCAAGTAATGAACCACTGTCTCTGAAGGTGGGGAAAATGGTATCACTTGGTCCTATTCATTGAACTTGGGGCTATTTAGAGAAAATTGCACCATCTTTCTGCATTTACTTTTTCCTGGTGAAAAAAAAAAAAAAAAGAGGCAACTTTTCTCTCAGTTCTCTACTTGTCCAAAGAAATAATATTATCTTCTCCCNTCCTGGTGAAAAAAAAAAAAAAAAAGAGGCAACTTTTCTCTCAGTTCTCTACTTGTCCAAAGAAATAATATTATCTTCTCCCCTACCCTCTCCCATTCTCTGTGTTATCATTAAAACATCACTCTTCTTCATCAGGGGTTGTACTACTCCACAAATTTTTAATATTCCTGATTATGCCTGAGTACAAGGAAGCTTTAAGTAATCAGGAGATCCCTTCTTTAGTAATGAAATATATCTTTTTCATTCACATCATCTGCCGTTGTAACAGACAACATTTGCAGGAAATAAAGGTAATTTTGTTTTACATAAATCAAAGTGTGTGAATCTTTTCTGTATTTCAGACAATGACTCAGAGCTCTTGGCCACAGTTGTTTAATACACTCCTGGCCTTCAGGTGCCTAAATATCCCCCCACTTCCTGCGGCAGGACCCGCACCACTCTGTGTCCTGTGGCTGCAGAGTCAGCAGAGGGAGCACAACATAACTAAAAAAACTTTCCAAGAGCTCCGCTGACACAATCAGTGATGCTCCTAAACAAACAAGTTAGAAAAGGACACAAAAAGAGCCTTGTTGGCTGATACCCCCAGTTCTGTGTTTGACAAAATCAGAACGCTTCCTACTGCAGCAGCAAGAGCAAAGTAAGAGCAATAACCAATAAAGGTTTGCTTTTAAAATACCATCACAGCATTTTTATTGTTATAAAAGAAAAAGATACATAAAATATTTTTTTCTTTTTATCCATGCACATAATTAAAACGTTATAATTCAGGACAGAAATTGTTTCAATTATGTGATGATGAGCAAACACACTGAACAGCAATATATTGGTAGGACTTGAAATAGTTATGCAAAGCAGTCATTTTCCAAGGAAATTACACATTAGAAACCACTATGATTGTGGGAAAAGGGCCTGGAATTACTTAGGCAATTGATAGAATAAGTATTGACAATTTTTTGTATTGTAAATTCAAAGGGTTTTTAAACCCTCAGAGTTGTCTCCCACCATGCCTATCCCAGGACTGTGTGTTGTGGCAGGAACAAGAGCACTTATGCATTCCTCTGGGTCCCACTGTCTCACTAGACCTGCTACTTTTCTTTTCAAGCATGAATTTATCAAAAATATTTCCAGGAATTAAAATTTGGCTCACTGCAAAACAGAAGAATCAAACTTCTACAGATTTGTTTCAATTAGAGAACTCTAAACTAAAGCTCTCTGCCCCTTAATTTAGCTGTAAAAACAAAGAAAACACCCAGTGTCTTTATCAAACATTGAGTGCCAAAATCAGCTCCACAGTACCAAGAGACTTAGTAAATCCACAGATGCCTGATAATGTCATCTTTTAACAGAGATGGCATTAAAAGCACCACTGGCTCCAAGCACATCAAGGTCATAGATGGCATTTTCTACTCTGTTCCTCAGGTCCAACCCTCAATCCATCTGAAAATGGCCATAAAATCAACATTTCCACAAGGAAAGACACCAGAAAACACCAAAAAGATGCCACATAGAGAATACACTTCTGAAAGAATGGGAATAAACATCCTATATAAAACAGGCATAATGTTTCTGGACCAAATGGATTTGCTGACTCTTTAAGCAGAGAAGGAGGAAGAGGGGGAGAAGGAGGAGGTGGAGGACGTGGAGGAGGGCTGTATCAGGGTGCAGCCAAGGGCACACCTAAAGGGTTAATCACTGAGTGGGAGGGGTATCAGCTTAGGAAAGTCTCCTTTTCCATTCACTGTACCAACCTGCAGAACCAGCACAGGGCCAAAACGTTGAGAGCAGAAGGAGAAGCAGCAAGCTGGGACTGAGGGGAATGTTAAAGGGGTCACAACAAAGCAGGTACTCCCAGAAGCAGCTTGAAACACCACCACCACCAGATGCACATTTCTGTCCATCTCCACAGCCCTAACCATGGAGGAGTGCTGAGGGCTGGGGGGCTGAGAATCCAGGCTGTGCACTGTGCAAGGGCTGCAGAGACCAGTGACACCTGCATCCCTCAACAAGCAAAATAAAAAGCAAGGGAGGATTCAACCCATTCATCCTGCCAGCAAGGCTAACAGTAAAACATCAGGAGAAACTGTATAAACNAAAAAAAAAAAAAAAGACAACTCATAAATCAGTAGGAAATGTATATTATTCCTATAACTGAATTATAACTACAAGCTGTGTTCACTAGCAGTACAGTCCATAAAATTTACTACAATGTTTAAGAGGTAGCTGTTAATAGAAATGGGGAAAAAAGGTCCATTCAGGGAATAATAGAGCTGTTTAATTTTAAATATATCTTCTATATTATGCCTGTGTAATTCACACAGAATGGTAAGTGGCCTGGGTTCTTATTTGAAATAGCAGCAACATAAACAATTGTAAATATAAATGCAAATAAGAGACAAGCTCAAAATGCCACAAGCTGTTCAGATATGCTAACAATTATACTATCGTGTTTTAAGTAGTTAATGTAGGGTCTGTTGCATTCTGATGCTGGATAGATATTGATGAAACTTCAAGTTATTTCAGGATATAAAGAACTGATTGTAAGACTGTGCTCAGATAGCTTAAACAGAAACTAAGAATACTGGATGACGGAAAATGTCTAAGATATACTGTTTTATGTAGCTGAAAAGCTCATAGCCAGATAGCTCAGATTTAAGTGGAAGAACACTTCAAAATCATGGAGAGCATAACTACAAAATGCTGGAAGTGACACAGTGGTAAAGTCTGAGTAAAGAGAAATAAATATTCTACTACTGTCACAGGACTGGCAGAACACTGAGCTGAGGAGGTAATTTCTGCTCTGTTAAGACAGAATTCAGTGTTTGTAGGAAAGGATCTTCAAATTGTTCTTAGAAATACTTGAGCAGAAAAGCTGCATTTTTCTAGTTACAGGCAGCTGCAATCATGCTTTGTGAGGCACCATGTACTAATACTAAAATTAATCCTGATGAAAGACCTTCCAATGCTTCTTGCTCAAAAATGCCTAAAAAGTACCTCCCACTCTTTGAAATAGAAATGATTGTTATTTCATTTCTTTGAACTAAAAGAAAGCCATCCCAAGAAGCATAAAAACCTAAAAAATGAGATATCATCTGACTAGTAATATAAATCCATGACAAACCTCTTCAGAACAGTAGGCAAAGACCACACATTGGCATTTACAATATGCCTACTTGCCTTAGTCAAACTTAAACCTGGAGCATGTTGGTTTTGAGGGATTTGAGGAAACCAGAAACGAACAGCATGTCTCCAACTTGCGCTGGCAGTATTGTAAAACGACCTCATTATATAAAATGTAGGCGTTACTCTCTATGAATCATTGTGATTTAAAATAGGATACTGATAGATAGGCAATGAATCATGGTGGATTTTGTAATCAGCACAAGTCGGGTTCTTGGGAGAGCCCTTTGCCCCCTTTGGCAGAGCAGGACAGCTGAGGCTGGTCTTGGCCTGGAGGTGCCTCCAAACACTGAAGGAAGTAAATGATTTTAAAATATAGCAGAAGTGCTGTGTGGTACACAAGATAGCAAAGCTTTATCAACTACAACAACACAACACAATTCAATTGACGAGAGTGTTCACATTCTAAGGACTGTGTTTGGCTCCAAGTCTCAACACACTTTTTATAACTGGCATTCCTTATACCGGGCAGGCTTTGTATTCTGGGCTCTAGCAAAAGTTTTGCCAGTGACAGGAAATTCATGTAATTCAAAAATGTCCTATTTGCCATTAAAAGCATTGTAAAAAGGTTCATATGTAGACTTATGGACAACTTGTGACTGTGCTTTTGGAGGTCAAACTCTTCCTGAAGTCAACAGAAAGTTTTACAGCTTCAACAGAAATTCAGTGGTTAGGCCACAGTTAAAAAAACCACTCATTTATGTCCTTTATTTTGAACAGTGCATTAGTGCCAATGGTATTTAAACACCTGCTTGAAGTCAAGCATTTTTAAAAATGCAGTTTCTGGCTAAGGAAGATACATAATTATTATTAAATTACATATCACACACATGTATACACACAAATAAATCAATGTATGTTGTAACAGAGATCCATAAGAAATTAGGTTCTCATGAAATGCTGTATGACCTGTGTCAAATTACTGTTTCTCACTAACCACCATGGCCAGAGTTAATCCAAGGAACTCACAGTGGTCATGGGGCACCAGTGGCCCTGTTCAACCAGCCCTGCTGTGTGTTCCCACAGGAAACAGCACTGCCTGAAGCTGGACAGAATTCAAGGACAGGAGAAAAGCTTTTTAATAAGTTTATGCTGCACTCACACATGATGTGTGACATGAAAATTTGGCGATTCCTGCATGGCTCCATAAGCCCTTGTGATATTATCACAGATTTCTGCAGGTAGTGTGGCAAAACATACACATGAGATGTGTAAGCACTGCAACTATTTACAAGACAATCTTATGCTCCACTGCTTATCTGGTTTCATTAGGTCATTATCACCATGTCTCTTAATGTATTTTAATATCCTAATAATAGACTCCATTCTTTGAAAATGGTGCTTAGCCAATAATTACCAACCACGGTGCCAATTTACCAAGAAATTTTACAACAGTTGTACTCCTTTCTGGAATGCAGATGTGAATATCAAGATTGTGTTTCTTCTTGAAATGTTAATAAATGTAATAGCAAATGTTGTATATTATGTGCACTGTATCCAGTTAATATTTTTCTTCTAAAACATGGTAGGTACAATCAATTTGATACTAATACTGAAAAAGTTTTATAACATTAATACTTAAATAACCGCATGAAGCTTTCTCAATATACTTGGTAGTAGTAGAGAATTTATGGATGCAGAATACTGTTGGTAAAAAGCCTGGGATTTTTTCCTTCCCTTTCCTTCCTCAGTGCTTTTTAATGTTCAAAAGACAGTAAACTTACGTATTGTTTCCAAGAGATGAGCTAATAAGGCACACAACTGTAATATGGTAAAACATATTCATTAATATCCTAAAGGCAGTTCCCTGCCATGGCAGAATACTGAATACTCCCACAGGAAGAGGAGGAGGAGGAGGAAAAAATGCCACATGAGTTTAAACTCATTCCTTGAATTAAATCCCACTTTTAAAGCTTTTCCTGGCAGTCAAGCACATTGAAAAAATTATCCATAAAAATGCTTCTCTCAAATCGGGATGAGTCGTTTTCATCCCAAAGCTGTCATCTTCAAAATACTAAAAATGTAAAATGTATGTGGATATGGTGAGATATATGTAGGGCCCACATGACTGATTGTGTGTTATATTTTGGCAAAATATTTTAACCTGTTGGACAGTAATCAAGTTGTAAAAGTTAAAAAGCACCATGTTGCAAAACTCACTCATTAAACATAAACATGCTTAGCACTATTTGTGCATTAAACATGGAGAATATCTCAGTATAGCAGTAAAACACACTTTCCTGTATATAACTAGATATGATTTCTGATACATGCCATGTACAATACTCCATGTGTGTACAGCCACTAAGCTCTGTGATGTCAGGATAATTCAAACACATTAAAGCTTGAGAAAGTAGATAAGCACCAAAGAGGGCTTGACATTCAGCATTTTTCTCTTTTAAATGCCCCCTGAATTAATCAGCACAAAAATATGTTCGGATTTTGTGGGGAATGCAGTTATTTACAGTTTTTAAAAATACTAAATTATGTTAGATTATTTGAATTTTATTTATGGGCAGGTCTTTTCATTAGCTGCTAAAATCCTCCTACCAGACCTTTCTAAGCCCAGTGCAGAGCTGAAGGACACTGCTCTGAACCCCATTACAACTGTTGCCATTACTCTGACAAACACCAGGCAAAAGAAAGATGAGTACCCCAATTTGATTATATGCAACAGCAGCTTCCTACCGGCCCACAGTAACAGTGCTTAGCTAAATAACTTAATAATAAAGACACATGAACTTTTGTACACCTATCATCTGTTGCACAAATGTATCTCTTTCATCTTTTACATGAGCACAGAAAAATTAACCGTCTCAACTGTACAAACTGCAAAGTACACAACCTGCTCAGCCACTTTTCAGCACCAGAGCAATCTCTTGTCATCTGACTGCTGTACTTTTGACCCTCCAAAAAATTCCCAGCTAAAACATGTTGACATGTTTTCACATGTGATTCGATAATTATTGCTCTCAATAGTGTCAGATACTTATCACATATTTAGATCAGTGTTCTTTGCATCTCATGAACTCCATCTCTCTCTATATTAATTTTTCCAGGTGGCTCTCAAACTACCCTCTCAAGGTGACTTCAGGCTGCCTGCACAGGGAGTGTGGGCTCAGGCCACAAGCACGGTGAGCTTGCTTTTCTAACTGCAGTTGCAACACTATGAGAAGTATTTAATGAACACCAGCAAATTAATGCTGAATTGTGCTCTAAATTTAAGTTACCTTGAACAGTTTCACTTCTGAATCTTCTCCTGGGCTACAAGAATCAAGAGAATCTTCTCCATTCTTGTTTTTTCAGGGTCAGTATAAAATACAACACAATATAACACTGTGCTCAGTATTTTGTTCCAGAAGGAAAGTGGGTGAAAACTTTCTGAAGAAAGTATCTGAAGGAGCTGGATATAAGATATTAATTTTAAAGCCTGCGTATGACTAAATAATAACAACCTGAGAGAAAGAATACTAAAGCATTAACTATAAAACCCCAGCATTAACTCAGCACCAACATACCTCCTTTCATGTTACTCTATTTCTTACTTTCAACAAAAAGATACAGGAATTTCGTTGAGATTTTTCTGTTTTACGTACTTCAGAAAAATGTCTTGCAGACCGGTGCTTAAAACTATAGTAAGTACTGAACAGAGGAAAAAAACCAAACAACACAGCCTCAGATGCAGCACCCAAGATCTGAGTTACTGTGCAATAAATGATACCAGAAAGCCCTAGAACAGAACTGTATTATCTTGAGTTCTAAACTAAATAAAAGGGGTTAAAATTGTAAGTTCATGGGGTAACAGCTTCCCTAACAAACTCTAAGTAGTCCTGGATGTCAGTTTACACATCAGACAAATCAAAGCATTTTCAATTATGTCACTCCTACCATCTCATACTGATAAACAAAACTCCCTCTACCACTCAAAAAGAAAATACTCCAGTACATGCCCCCCAGCAAAGGATTATCAGCACAATGTTATAGGATAATTAAAAAGGGCACATGCAGTAACAGAATGTCCCCTATCCCTCACAGGTTTCCAAGAAAAGGCCGCCCTGCCACATATTTCACTGAAAGTGGGGCACAAGTCTTTGGGAGCAGCACAGATTTTGATGGAAATATTGAATTCTTTTCCAAACGTACAGTTCGAGGGAAAAAACACAATATACAATTTTCTTAAAAACACAGAAGTAATTTACAAAAAACACAATGGGAAAGCACTGTCTGAGCCTGAATAAAAAGATGAATATTCTCCCTGCAGGCCTTTTATAAGAAAAAAAAGAGACAAAATATTTGTGGGGAAAGAACACGATTTCATCTTCTATTTAATTTCAAAATCATTAACGCTCTTCAAAAAACACTTAAATATAACCTGCATAATGATACATCGACGTGAAAATCTCCAAAGTCCTAACTTTATTAGTGGTACAGAAACCTACTCTATTTTTTAATAAGAAATCTGGCAAGGTTTGGATTTTATGATGTGTCTGAAAACTAAAGGTAGAAATTTCTTTGATCTTACTTTCTCTAGGGTTATTCTTCATCTATGTTATTTAACATCCCAAGAATATGTCTGCTATGACTTGGCCCTACTTTTGTCAACCTTTCTATTTTGAAGTAAAAGTTTTTCCGATTCATCCATTGAAATTGCCTTGCCTTCCCCATGAAGGAATAAACATTTTTACCTGCCGAGGTAAAAGGTATGGAAAAGTATTTCACACAGGTCACCTGTTCCTTCACATGAATTGTACATTACTCCTGTGCGTGTCATTCATCCAAAAAGAGGGGTATCTTTTTATTTAAGCAAACTTATACGTCTGACAATAAACAGCACTCCTCAAGCATCCTATTGCTTTTGCTTCTGTTCTTTGCCTCTGCAATAAACTGAACATCTAAAAATTTGTGTTTTATGTTATTCTTCAGGTCGTAGTCCTGGTGATCTTTAGTCCAGAGGGCCCATGCACAGACTGTCTCATCCCTGTCACACACTTTGACACCCCAAGTCAGCAGAGTTTTGATCTCACAATGACTGTATAACTGTACAAATCATCCTATTAAAGGAAGATGGAAACTGGTGTTGCTATTTTTGACAAGAAATGTTTGAGAGTTAAAATGACATCATTTTAGGACACAAACAGAAAGCGGAGCATCCACAGCTAAGAAGAATTTACTGTTAGGAGAAAGTTATTTATGTATAATTTCATAATTCTGCTATTTTTAACAGCTAATCCTGAACAGCCATTTTTGTAAATGTGTTTCCAGCTGTAAAGAATCTACCAGTGCTTGACCAAAATAGTAAAGACACTGATTGCACTTTGTATTTTGCACCCAAGTATTGTGGAGAGCATGAAGTGTCTATCAGCTCGAAGCTAGAAAATCTCGGGGTCCTCCAGTCATCTCTGTTCCTCTGGATTCGGGATTCGAGAACCCAGTTCATGTAAACTTGCCTGCTTTCATTAAAAATCTGAACTGCCACCCCATTTCTGTCTTTGACAGCATTTGCTGCTTTCAATTGAGGAGAAAAGTGTATAATCAAGTTCCAACACTGTTTCAGTAAGATTAATAATTATAGAGTTATGTAACATTAACAGTAGTGGGACAAGCAAAGCAGCTATGTTAAATTCTAACAGCATTAAAAAGAGAGGAAGAAAGAGATGAGAAAATTTCAGTTCCCTTCTGTGTCATGTGTTCTTGTTTTTTTTCTATATTTAAAATACTGTAAGAATTTGTTCTGCAAGTAATCTAAGTGGACAGCTAACAGAAAATCATTCAGCTTCAGGTTGGGATAAACAGAGGAATACACCACAATTCAAGACAAAAATCTGCAGTTAAATACTTACATTTATAACTAACTTCTTGTATTTTTTCTAGAACATTCATGGAATAAGCTACTATAGTGAAAAACATAGATTAACTAACTTGCTGAAAAGTGTTATTTTGAATAACTATGTGTAACTGTGTTTCTTTAATCTAAATACATGTGTCATCTTCACATACAAACCAGAAATCATACACTGCAATACTCTGGGACTTGACGGATTTATTTTTAAATCAGCTATTTATCTTCCATTGGACCAGAATACCAACAGTTAACTGTGCAATAAATTGTTATTGTCAGACCCCATTGTTCTTTTAAGGAGATTCCTTTTCTAGGCAAGCAAGTTTAGTGTTAGGAACTAAAAGTCATTGCTGTGACTCTTTGTAACCCCTCAAGTAGGCGTGTGAACAACTAAACATGTGGCTCTGACAGATACTGAGGACAAACTACTGGGACTTCTTACTGTTCTAATTTTTTTCTAATTGATGAACAAATATCAATAGATGCAAATTTCTATATCCTGATTTTGAAGCATGATCACAAGACGGCCAGTCTCTTCCAAGATTCAGATGTATTTAAAACGAACCCTATTAAAATATTATTGAGATTATAATAAAAAAAATTAATTCTGAAGGGACATCTAGATTATGTCCTGTGCAATGTAGTGCTGAACATCAGGATAAGACACTTATTATGCAAAACTGCCACTGAAACTTTTTGAATCACCTCTAATTCAAAAGATCATGAGGGGTCTTCAGCAGCCACCTGCTTCCCACACCCTACACTTCTGTCCTCTGTGGAACAAAGGGGTGAACATCTCTTTTAAACCTTATTACCACACTCCGTACGAACTAAGAAATTACTTTGCAGCAGCTTAGGTGATCCATCACCAACAGTGATATACTTGGTGTAGAAGGATATGACAAGGATGAAAATAAACACAACTAAAATCTAATTTCATCCACCTAAACCAGCAGAGTCTGTGAATTCAGAGCCTGGTTTGGATCTCCCACCTTCAGTTTCTACTAACAATAGAGCATCACAAAATAGGTTAAACACCAAACTATTTGCAAAAGCAGAATCTGGTATTCACTGGGCTCCAAGAAGACAACATTAATCTGTGACACACCTTCCTAACACAAAGAGTGGGCTGGTAAAACCACTGTGGAATGCTGTGTAAAACTAATACAATTAACCAGTGGTCTAACAGTTTAATTCCTAAACTGTTTCAGATGTTAACTGATACTGGAGAGAATATTTTTACAGCTCTACATGTATATGGTCACTGAGACAGACAAGATAATCTGGGACACATACTGGCCCCTTTAAAACTGACTGTAATCACTTTATTCAATTTACCTTTTGCAGGACAACAAAGGGTTTTGAACAGGAATGCAGGACCTCTTGGTTAATATCTGAACATAACAAACTCAAAATCTCTACCAACACAAACATACACACCACACTAAGTGGGCATGTTCTGAGGAAATCACTGCTCTATAATCCTTGGTTAGGGAAACAGTACAAACTACTGATACTGAGATCACAATAATACATAAACTGGGCAATAAATAGCTTCCTCCCAAGATTTACATCTCAATGAAAGCAGAAAAAGTTGCCAATTCCATTATGTTTGTCAGATACAAAGCCCCTGGATTATCAATGGGCTGTGTGCTGTGAATCACAGTGCTCAGCTGCAGCTTGGGTCTTGCCAGTTGTATCTTGCTTTTACTATTTGCTCTCAGATGTTAAAATCACTATTGTAATCAGTTCAAAAATACATTGTTGAAAAATTGTTAATGCCCTAGTCATACAATGTCATTTTCAAGCTCCCTGGGAATTTAGATTTGCACAGCTTATTAAGATATGACCTTTCCCTTGATTTTTTTTATTTTAAGATCAAGTTAAGATGAAATTTCCCCAGTGGGAGTTGCTGTGTTTCCTTCACAGATAAGGAAAAGAGAAATGGCAACTCTGTATAGAGACAACTTTCATACATTTCTGCAGTACAGACAACTCTGTGGTCTTGACAGACATCCAAGGCATTCCTAGAGGTTGAGAGGAAAGTCATGTGGTATGTTAACCAAAAACACCCCAGGAACATAACAAAGGTATTTCCCTAAATCTTTTACCTTTTCTTTTTTAAAGGCCATCTGAGAGGAGGTTTTGAGGAATTTTAAAGCCTGTGGACTCCTTGCATTCAGAGCACCAGGGCAGCACTGGCTGTGAGATAACAGCTTCTTTCTGGAATACATTCCCATTCCTTTGAGTGAGCAATTACTGCCCCTATAGCACTCCTCTTCTTGTTCATAATACAGATATTGACTCTCAAATTTACACACTTCAACATTTCCATACTTGTAAGATCAGTATAATTCTTCCTGGGATCTCAAGAACCTGATTTAAAAGCAGGAGGTTGAAAAATTGGTTCTCAAACTTTACCTATGTAGGAGGTATTGGAAATGGCTAACAAGGATACTATCTTAGGTTCCTTGGTGGTCAGTGAGAGAGGTTCCTCCTGAAGCTGATTCAGAGCAGCTAAAGAAGCTTCTTGCTCTAAAATAACCTTTGTGATATGGGCTGATTACAACTACCAATCACAGTGTTTAAATACAGTAAATATTTTTAACAGTGTAAGACAGGGATATTCCAACACTTCTTAGTCTTTATGACTAAGTCTCTCCCAAAGAAGCTCACAAAGATAATTAGTTAAATAAGTAGAAGCTGAATGATGTTGCTTATATTTTTAAATTTTCAAATGGTCAAGATGGTTATTAACAGCTGTTAATAAGTTTTTATTTAGGATAGAGTAATTTTTTCTCTAAAAGTAAAATCAGTTGGTCAATAAAGAGATCACCAAAAAGAATTAAATATTTTGCTTTTAGGATGCTCAGGGTAACATTCTCACATAATAAGCCTTTGCTATGCAAAAACATTTTGGCTCAACTATCAAAAGAAGAAAAGGAACTGACAGTGAAATAAAAGGAATTACTTTTCATGTAAGTACTCTGCAGACTTGGTAGTTTGTGTAGGCATTGTGCATATAACATTCATTCAATGACGCTATATGATAATATAAAGTGAGCATAATTCACCATGATCATATTTGAAGTTCATAGCAATGACACACCCAACAAAACCATACAAAGATTCTTAAATCAGCTTCTGCCAACTTTACAAGCTTTGCTGGTCTGCAGTTCTCAGGGAGTGATGCACAGTCTGCTGTAATTCAGCCTTGCAAACAAAAGGTACTCTTTTCAATTTCCCTGCAACAGCTGTTAACAGGGGGATCTCCCCATCAGTTAAATTTGCATTTCCAGAAACAGCCCTTCCTCTTTCAATGGCTGACAAGAGATATGGTTTATTACTCTAACAGCAAGTAGCAGACAGCCTTCAAATCGTTTTAGGACACGGGCAGACTGTAGGAGTTAATTTGCAATTGATCTGAGGCTAATCTGTCTCTCCTAGGTAAGTACAAAGTCATTATCTCCATCAGCAGTCCAAGACCTCTATGACACTTATGTATCTCGCACAGGAGTAAACAAATCCAGGCCGATAGGATTTATTGCCTATCGCTGCAGAGGACGCTGATGTCGCACACACTGAGCTCTCCTGCAGACAAACCCACCGCCACTCGAGAAAAATGTCAATAATACAGCAAGGAGAAATTACAAGCTGAAAGAAGCTGCAAACTTACAGGAGCACTACAAACTTACGGGAGGAATTCTATTGGTTAACATAATTTCTAATAAAAATGTATCAGCAGGCGTGTTTGAAAAGTGATTCAACAGCAATTGTATCTTTTTCTCCCGTGGTGACACAGACTCTCGTGCAGATGCATAGTGTAAGCACTAAAAGTTTATTTACAGAGGGCAGGACTGAACATTTCATGTGAACACATTCAGACCATGATAAAGAGCTTTGTCTCCCATTAGTAATTTAAAGAATTGTGATTTGGTACTCCCAACACACCTATAATTGAATTCCTCAGTCATAAAATCACTGGTGCCAAACAAGTTCTGATATCTTTTATCAAGTTTCTTTTTTCTTGTCATTTGTTAACATATTTCTTATGGACCTTTTCTTCTTTTTATAGATACATTTGCTTTAGTTATAAATTAACCCTGGAATTTACTCTCCCAGAGGCCACAAACTGCTTTTTTATTCTCTTGGAAAAGTTTCAGGCTATATGAATTTATGATTTGAAACCATTTTGAATAGCACTTGGTGGTTCAGATACAGAGGAAGGAAATTCAAAGGATTGACAAAGGAGTTAAGGCTGAACTGGGAAAGTTTAGATGCTTTTCTGGGCCTTCTGCTCTGGAAGCCATGATTAATTCACCAAAAGGGAACATATTTCCCTGTGGGATTTCTGGTGCTTCCGGTTCCCTGTAGTAAAATATTAAGATACAACCTCATTCTGAAAGAGACTATAGAACTAAGAAGTTCTATATTTCAGTGGCTCCTAAATTTGGCCAGCACATCCCAAAAGTATGTGGAATACCTCAAATTTTGAAAGATACTTTGAAATATCAATATTTGTTTAACAGATTGATTCATATAATGCCCATTAAAAGACTAATTTTTCAGTTGATAATGTAATTCTAAAGAAACAAGACTTATAATATTGTTTCCTATTGTCTTTGTTGGTCTCTTTCTCTTCATCCCAAGATCTTGGGAAAACATTGGTGTTTTCCAGCCAGAACTGACTACAATGTAGAGGAGTTTTAACACAAGATGCCACAATTGTTGTTGGTGCCACCATGGAGAGAGTTTAACCTCACCTTGTAAAACATATGAGAAAATCCAAATGAAAAAATTCAAAATTCCAAAAAGACGTATCCATAGGCAACTAAGTTAATTGGTTCAAAGAACTTTTCAAAGAACTGTTTGTAGAAGGGCAGAAGAAGACTTTTTAACACACAGGATGGTTCACACCCATTTTTTGTTCTTCTGTGTTATTCTTAGCTATGTTGCAAACCATTTAAGTTTGAAAAAATTGATTTAATATTAACACAGCAGATATCCACTTTTTAGGGTTTAATCCCCATTTTAGCTTATATTTTCCAGAACAACTTTGAAAAATACACTTTCAAGACTCAGGAGACAGGAATGCTGTTGCAGAACTTGGCATTTCTGGATGACCCTTCCAGTTTGGCTCAGCTGTGGCCGTGTGCTGCCTGCACCACATGGAACAAGGAGCTGACTTCACAGGGTCATGGAATGGCTTGGGTTGGAAGTGACCTTAAAGAACATCCACACCTACCCCCTGCCATGGGCAGGGACACCTTCCCCCAGCCCGGGTTGCTCCAAGCCCTGTCCAACCTGGCCTGGGACACTCCCAGGGATGGGACAGCCACAGCTTCTCTGGGCACCCTGTGCCAGGACCTGCCCACTCACATGGCAGGATTTATCTCTAATATCTAATCTAAATCTACCCACTTTTAGTTTAGCCAGTGTGAGATGGGTTAAAAATGACACTGTTTTGTTTTTAAAAAATTCCTTTAAAAATTACTCTTTAATTAAGAATAACAAAAGAGATTGAGGAGCCCTGGGGTATTTCTCCTATATAAATAAATACCATACAGTACTTTCCCCCATCTCTAGTTTCCCATATTCAAGACAATGTCCTTCTCAGAAAGGTAAACACAGCTTCTTCCTCTATATACTATCTCTGAGGTTGCCAGTTAGTTATTTGAAATTAAAATATTACAGTTTTCATCTTCAATAGTGCTTTGGGTCTTTGAATTGTCGTATTTTTATTAGGGAGTCTGTGTCTCATTCTCTTGAAAAATCTTACAATGTATTCTATATTTGCCCCTGAATGCTACACCTGTTTAAATACCTATAAAAGGTTCTTGATGCTCAACAAAACATGGTATTTTTTGTTCCTTTCATTGAATCAATGATTACACAGCTGAAAGTATTTTAACATTCAAAATATTTATCAACTTTTACAACAGAAATTAAGTTTAAAATAGTGGCTACATATCAAATATTTTAGCTCTCAAATCTTCAAGTCTTAAAATCTAAGTCACATAATATTTTGTAACTGAAAGGGACCCACAAGGATCATCAAGTTCATCTTTTGGGCTTTTTAATTAATTAAAACAAAAATTAAGAATTTGTGATTTATTTATTGACACTATTTGGGGCAAATCAGTCAGTCTGACTTGGCCCTGATACTTATTTGTAATTGCACTCGAATCAGTGAGATGGTGAGCACACTCAGACTGCACTGACTATCGTGAAGGACCAGAACCATAAATTATACCCAAGTATCACCATCTCCTCTCACACCTTGCGTACACATTTCATAACTTTGTTTGCCCTCTGCGCTTTCACTTGAGCCAAAAGGAATTTTCAGAGTAATCAAGTTGTAATGTATGCTTTACAGGTGAGTTACAATGTTAGTCTGTAGTTCTTGGAATGGACAGCAGGACAATAAAAATTTCAAAATATTTTTCAGAGCAAGGGCTATATCATATACAAGTATATATCTCCTCAGGACAGACGTAAAAATAGAGAAAATATTTTTCTATCCTGCTACCACCTTCTTCCTTCACCAGGGATTAGAAAGGAAACCAGAATTTAAAAGATTTGGGGCTTTTTAAAAATGTATCCCTTGATTTATTTACATGACAGCCAAGTGACCAGAAAACAAAGACTAAAATGACTTACAGAGATTTTTCTTTTCATGAAATTCCAACCTCTACTTTGCCAAATGTACAATTTCCACTTCTTTCTTGTATGCCAGAAGCTCTCAAACTTAAAAAGATCTCCACATTATACATCATTAATCTTTTAGGGCTAAAAATTTATGAATGGAACATTAAACACAGATCATCTTGCTCCGTAGGCAGGAAGAAACTTAAAAAGAAATTATAACAAATCTGAGAAGCATTTAAACTGATTCAGTTTCAGTTATATGAATAAGCTAAGGAGCCCCAGGACTCTCACTCTGGCCATGCTTGTTCCACTCATGATCAGACTCTCTCAGTTGTCAAAACAGGGTGGCAATGCATAAATGACCTGTTGTAAATGGCCCATGGCCCATGCTGACTCCCAAAGTATTTCTGGGAAGTGATTGAATGGCTCTTAATTGGCCGAGCTAAAACTGGACCAGGGACAATTCTAAGAACTGAACAATTTCCCCATCCACTTCCTGTACCCAAGTTACAGCACTTTTTGATTTACTGGTATGGTTCTAGCTTTCGAGTTCAATTAGTCTTCTTTGAGAGTAGGAAATATAATTGCTTAGGGGGGTTGTTTTGTTTTTCCTTTAATTCATCCAGTTATTTAATTGTGAATAACCTTTCCTTTCTAAATGTGGTCCCAGTCTCTGCCTGCAAGCTGCCAATACCTGTAAGTGGGTACTCATAGCTTTCAGAAAGGGGAAGCATGGAGCTCTGAAAGTATTCAGCATCAGTGTGAACGTAAATAAGACTCTAGAACTCTCATAAACCTCACTGAACATGCATTTCCTTTGTACACTGTTTTACTGAGCACTAATATAAAATGTACTAAACTATTTTTCCCAAACTTGCACTTCATTTCAGTGAACTATTAAATCTGCAAAAACCCTTCATAGATGGAAAACTCTGAGATACGAGTTCCATTCTTGACACTCAGTCAGACAAAGCAAGTAAAATGATCAAATTCCTATAATTAATATATAATAGGAGCATTTACCCAACTATCTTTGTTTCTTATGGAAGCAGAAGAAATATTTTGCTTCTTCAGGACTCCACAATATAAAAATGGCAATACTACAGCAAACTGGAGACTGCTTAATATTTATCTTCTGCTCTCAGAATGGTTAACAACATACTGGATACAATAAGTACCTCAAAATCACTCCTGGCTTCTAGGAGCTAAAATGATCCACATCCCCTGTGGATGTAGAGGATAACTTAGTGTTCACCAGATGAACTGCACAGCACCAAAGGGCATAAGGGAACCTGTTCTAATAGTGACCAATGGGAGATGCGGTGAGGGAAATCCTGCAACTCTTCCCAGTGCAACACTCATCAATAGATTTTCCAATTTTTTTTCCTCTGATTTAATTTCAGAAATTCTTATTTAGAAGGTGTTTTCTTTGAGGAGCTATATAAGAGTTTATATGATACCTTAAAATCACAAAACATGCCATTTCGTATTTAGCCTGTGTTGTCTTTATTTAATTTCCATATTCATAGATGAACGAGTGCTCTATCTACTCTTCTGAACTCCAGAGAATTCCTTTCTTCCACAGATTAACTGCCAGGTATAATTACTACATTCATTAGCCCTTCCTGGAGTGATTGTCAGGAAAGTGGCAACCATACCTGCATCAATTTCTTCTTCCTCCTTGCTTTTTTTCTGCTTTCCTTCCAGGACAATTAAGAGTTTCTCTCTACTTTGTCTCTCCCCTTTACACTGTGTCTTTCACCTTATTACCTTCAAACTTTTCCCTCCCTTTACTCTACCTTTCAAAATGCAGATTTGGAGAGGAAAGGGAGAGATGGTCTCACTTTCTCATTGTTTTCATGTCTACTCATTTGTGGTGGTTTTGGTTTTTTAATTTAAATCCATTCATTCTGACACTATATAGAGATTTGGAGTTTTAATTAGGGACAACAAAAGAGTCACCCTCCTGTCTAGGGGTCAAGCTTCAGCAGAAATTTAAAATTGCCACATGCTGTATAACATTGTGCTGTGCCTTCCTGTTGGTGGCTGGGGGAGGAGACAGGAATCTGTTGCACAGCCTGCGTCAGAGAATGTAGTCACACTACAGTATATCAAATTCAGTGTATGCACAACTTATTGTTATTCTCAACTTACCTCAGACTTCAGCAATATTCACTGCCTGTTCTCCTGTCCTCAGTGACAGGAAAGCTGTCACTTGTTAGCGTATCAGACAGTTCCTGTTCTCAAAGGAGTAATAAATAAGGCTAGATTTAAAAAACAGAACAAACTTGGGCAGAAAAAGAACAATGAGTAGGAATGCCAAAATACAGTGAAAGACCACGTTATGGCATTGTCAGCATATCTTAAACCAAGAAAAGCTGAAACTCTCATAAGAGACCAGAGAGAAGAATTCAAAATCAAGAAGGTTCCAACAGGAAACTTTAAACTTTGCAAAAGAAATTCAAACAGCTGTATCTTTAAAAGAATTTTCTTGTGTTTTAATACTTCCTTTGGCAAACATAAAAAGAGCCAAATTAATAAAGAGAAACAGCAGTCATAGCCAATCTTCCCACTGCCTTATTTTGAAATTTCCTTTAATTAACGAATTTCATTAATTTGTTTCCTTTCCTGATATTCATTATGGACAGCTTTTTCCCAGCTCACTTCTCTGCTGGATCCCTTCTCTGCAAGTCCCACATCGGCCTTAGATCCCTGCCTTAATCCACCACTGCAATTAATCTAATCAGGCTGCACACCAGTAGCCTCTATTAAGATTAAAGATAATCTCACTATTTCACAAGATTAGAAAGGCAGAGCCAATCTTAATATTGCACATTACTCCACCTATTCTGCATAGATTTTGTTTTATGACCATTTTAATTTGTAAAGAAGAAGAACACTGTTGATAAAATTGTTATCTTTTAAAAACAGAATTGATAAAATCTACAGAAAGCAATTTTCTGGGTTTCCATTCGATCTCTCACCTACTCAGAACTGGCACCCTGATGACCCAGAAAAAGAATGTAAAGAAATGCACATGACTTCCACATCCTCAGTATTACATCATGAAGGATGAAACAGCATGTTATGTACAGCTCAGAGCTGCTGTACTGCATGCAACTCTTTCCTTGCATAAAAAATGCCTTTCTTAACAAAACTGTGAGTCATTAAAAATTTGACAGATACCATATGCCAATGAACAGCACAGTGAAAACAGTGATAGACACAGACTCATTTCATAATGAGATCTGTTACTGTGAACTTTGGCATTAGCATGCTAAGTGGTTTTTTATATAACTTAAAACATGAAGATATGTTTGTGGGGAAAATATATCTTTACTATTTGATTTTTGGATTAAGATTTAAAATTTCCAAGAAGATGTTTCTATAAGAAAATATCTTTGTTGTAGGAAAAATGGGTTCCTGATACTGATGGGTTTTCCAGTACTTCAAGCACTGTCAAGAATTCCTGCCTACATCAACTGTGCTGTAATAACTATTTCTTAATAAATCAGTAATCCTGATCTAAGAAAATAATTCCTCAAATGTCGTTACCTGTGTCAGAATGTAACTTGCATAATCTGATGTTTTATCGTATCTAACCTGGGTAAAACCTAATCCAGTGCAATAATTCCAAGTGTATATTTTATACAAGGGGTTGAATTACAGTAAAAGACCCGAAACTAAACAAGACCTTGTGAACATAATAAATATCCGCCGCACCCAATTTAACTGGGTAAAGTTATCCAGGCTGATCACATGAGGCCGGCCCAGAGAACAAGTCTTTGGGCAGTGCCCAAAGGAAACTGTGTAAGGAACCCTCTTGGGTCTCCTATTCATCATGCCATAATGTTCTTCTCTGCATCACAAAAACAATTAACCAGTTCAAGACAATTGGCGAGCTCACATCACAGCTAATACTCCAGCGGGCTTACAAAACAGACCCCAGATCGATTGGCAAGGTACTTGTGGAAAGCAAAGTGGAATGTGCTTCCAATAGCACTTCTTAAATGCAAACACCCAAATAATTAAAAAGAAAAGTAAGCTAGGCACTTATTAAGCCTCCATACAATTTTTGGAAACTATTTTGCATTGCCTTAACAATGAAAAATACATTCGAGCCGTTGTTAAAAACCTGAATATTTCAAAGTAATTCTTGAATATTTGCTTTTTTCCTATTTTAAATTCAAGATGTGTCATAATAAACTTTTGTAATACTGATTTTGAAACTTATTCTGTAGTTAATTGTAACAACTCATATTTAGATGAGATCTTTACTAAATACTCTACTCCAGGCCAATTTAGCAATTCTGGCAATAGCTTTAGTGTAAATGTAAAAAAAAATAAAATAACAATGCAGGAAAATAAACCTAAGTGATGCTTATTTCATTCAGAGAACTGGTTTAATGTGAAACCCTTTTGTTCTAAATAAAGCTTAAAGTTTCATCTTGTTTATCATCTCAAGCCATCTTCAGCAACAGCTGGAAATTCTGAAAGTGAAAGCATATTTACAGAACTTTTGTTTCCACACTCTTTAATGATGTTGTAAGGAAAAACGTCTATACCTTGTATCTTGCAATATGTGCTCTTTTGTCAAACTCTCTTCACGTTGCCATGGGATATGCAAAATAATAAAACACTAGCCTGTTTTTCTTAATATTTCTAATAATTTTAAAACTCAGATAAACTAGCATGCCTTGATGTACAAATAAATCATCTCAGAAATGTAGTTTAATGCAAATGATGGCATCTGGGAGTGACAATAGGGAAGAAATCCAGTAAAATCCAGTAAAGTCTTCACAGAACTTTAGGGACTCAATGAAGTAAATTCATCCACTACCATGGTTAACTTTAGCAGGGTCAGAGGAATAGCTGCATCATTAGGTCAGTGCAAGAACTGTTTTAGACATACTACAAGCTAGAAAACAAATAGATAATATATATTTCCCTTACCCCAAAAGGAATAAGACTCAGACCGAGACCCTCAGCCTGTGGCCTCTTCAAAATTTCTCATGATTCCATTAAATCTGGTCCTGAATAAGGTTAGAGAATACAGATAAACTCTCTGTAAGTAAAGCAACCTTTTGCCCTCATGTACTTCTGTACCTGCTTATCTATAGATTTTTCTGGGTGTAACTGAAAATAAAATTTGTGTTTCTTTTCTTTCTTTTTTTTTTCTTTTTACATTCATAGGTAGGATTAAAAATCAATTTAGCAATACACCACATAATAACACACTTCTATTAGGCTTAAAAACTGAGATTCAGCATAAAATATTGTAGCCGAAATACCACTATAGGGAACAGTATCTCAAAGGAAAACATATTCAAGATGAAAGGATAAAGTCTCAGATTTATTTACTATAGACATAAAAAGTCAGTACCTCAACCTACCATGAGGAAATATGTACATTATGAATGGCAGTAAATAGAAGTGGCAGCATTTTTCCACAAGCCCCCATATTAGATAGCACCACAAAGCACCAGGTCTAGGTAGTAAAACCTGTTTTTCTGACCACCCCACTAGAAGATCTTGGTGTGAGTGTTAAAGCCTGTAATTAACATTTTTCTTTTCATAGTTCCTTTTTTTGGTGTAACAAAGTGACTCTTTTGGTAGCCTGACATATCTCTTAAACCACCATGACTGAGTACTTACTTCACAGCAGTATTAAAATATTCCCCCAGCACAGACAGTGAAAATTTACATCAGTCTGTTTGTATATAGATAGCGACCTAAGTTCAAAGCCTCTCAAACTTCAGAATTGCTGCTACACAGCCACAAATAGTTACGGCAGTTACACAACATCTCTGTTCAATAAATCTAAACAAACACACAAGTACTATGGACTTATAATGCAATATTATAACATAAAATCCCATTTTATGCAATGCAGCGTAATCACGCATTGTGTAAAAAGTTTAAGCCAAGATCATAATCCTGGGCAGGACTACTTTGTGCAAATACAAAATTCTCTGAAAAGAAATGTTTAAACTCAGTGGAAAAACACAAGATACAATAAGAAAATCTCAACTGCTCTGACTTATCCCATATGAATATTCCATGACAGCTAAAAGTGTTTGGATGTAAATAATGTATTTAGAATGTTATACACACATAGAGGTAAGTCAGAGGAATCATAGCTGTAAGTCTATAAAAAAGTACAGGATTCTGGCAAAAGGGAATCTAAAATATGCCACAATCAGATTTGTGATAAAGAGGAAAGACATGAGTCCCCATGGAGCTCATGAAATTCCAACAACCCGTAAAACAACCCAAAGTACACTGTTTTCCTCCTGTAACAGCTGCTCTAAGACCAAAACTAGAACTTGTGTCTATTTTGAAGGTCTAGAATAAACTATTATCCACTGCAATGTCTGTATCAAAATGGTAGTAGTTCGTTTAAAGAAATTGGTCACAAAGCCTGCAGTACAAAAGGCAGATAAATGTACTCCTTCTGTTACACTGGCATTACCTAAGTAATGTAAAGAGAAATACGTAGGACTTTTGCTATAATATATATTCATGATTATTTAATTTCAGACCTCTAGTCTCACAGAGCAAACAGCAATTCCTCTAGAGTCAGACCCTGCCTTTTCAGCATGCTAAACCCACAAATGGGTAGTAAGCAATCCAAAAGCAACTGTGTGGAAGTAAACAGTATGTAGGACAACATTTCTATCACTGCACATGGACTGCAAACCTGACCCTACTGAAAGAGCAGATCCACCACTGATCTCAAGGAGGCTGGGATTTTTTTCCTAGACTCTATGCACCTTCCAATAAAACAAACATTTCTTTAATAGTGTGGAGTGTTCTATGCATTTTTCTGTTGGGATATTACCCAATGTTTATTATACTGTATTATCAGAAGTTATATATAGCCTTTCAGCATTACCAAGATAAGTAGGAAGCCTTTCTATAACAGAGTTAATACCTTACCTACACACACACATCCCCTGTAAGTTTGTATATAACAACACATATATGTTCACCTCAGCAGCCATGGAGCCCACTTGTACCTGAACATACATCCACAAAGCTACGTAAGCTTTGTGTTTTTTAAATTGCTAATTATCAACCAGCAGAGCAGACTTTGGGATTCATAGACTTGAATTCCTAGACTTTGTCCTGAAAGTGCAGACTGCATGGCATGGAGGTGATCTGCTTAGTCATGAGGAAAGAGGGTGGCTTATGCAAGTCCACAAAGCATCATCTGCTAGTCCATTGCAGAAATGCACTCCTCAGCTTTTGAGGTAGTGCCTTATCTTCCCTTTCCAAGCAGGATACTTTTCCTATTTCCAGTGAAAGCTAGTGAAACTGCCAAGTAAGAACAGCTGTATTTAGAGTACAGGGTACTGCTTGGAAGTTGAGGAGTTTTTTGCTGTAAATGTGAGGATTTATTACACATATACATAACTTATTTGTCATAATGCAGATGAGAATATATTACTGTTGTGAGAATCATTTGCTATTGCAAGCATAAATCAACACCCTGAAATTTTAAATTTAATTTTTTTTGCATCAATCTCATGTCTGTATTGTGTCTCCATTGCAAATGTGTAACTATTTGCATTCTCATGTCATAGATCATATATTATTAAGGATAAGGGCAATTATTTCATTTGAATGAGTAACAAGATGGCCCCAATCTTGAGTAGGCTGCTGGGTACTACTGCAACACAGGTAATTAAAAATATCTATATAGTTCATGTATCATGAATTTTAATTGGAGAATGATGTCATTGTTTAGTTCAATTCTATAGAGTGGTTTATGAGAGGGCAAAGAGGCCAAATAATATAATGGAAGGTGTGGGTGGAATGGGAGAAAAATGTGAACCTCATCAAATTCACTTAAGTTCTGTGAAAGTTTTCAGATATGAAGACTGCAAAGTAGGCCTTGCTTTTTCCCCCCCACTCTAAATTTAAAGAACAAGAGTCTGCAATAGATTTAGTTGTACTTTTGTCTTGTGAGAAGAGCTGACAACTTTGCTGTGACAGGCAGAAGAGAATTCCAAGTTGCAGTAGAAGACCTGGTGCTGAAGTAGAAACTTAGTCTTTCCTAGAGTTGCCACATGTATTTTCTCCTTCATATCTCTCCTCATACCTGCAAGATGTGGAGTATCCCAAGCCCCACTCACCACAGACTCTAGAACTTGGGTGACAATTTGCTTATCACCAGCATTTTCTACATTCTCACTGGAACCTGAAAGCAGGTACAACTGAAAAATAAGGACTATCCTACATTAAAAAAAAAAAAAAAAAAAACAAAACTGAAAAAAAAAAAAAAAAAAAAAGCACAACTGTAAAAAACAAAACAAAACTAAAACAGACTTTCCTTTGTATGAAACAAAAAGGGGAGGAGGGAACAGACACAAGAAATATAAGAGGTTTGCCATCTAATGTAGGAATCAATTTACATTTCATATTAGTAAATACCTAAATATCTGAAAACAAATATTATGGCTATTTCATATTTCATTCTGCCTTGGAAAAATTTCCATAGAGAAAAGGATGGGGGCAGGGAGAAGATTTTTTTTCCCCAAATAACAGTTAAATAAAATCCTTAAGAATAGTGCTCTTAATGGGACACCCCAGCTTCTGTTTGTGGCATAGGTGTGTGGGACTTGAATACAACAATGTTCTCTTGCTTTGGGTGATTTCTAACTTTTTCCTTTGTTAGTTCACAAAAAGTTATCTGACATAAAAAGAACGTTTGGCATAAAGTCTTTGAAAAATAGATCCCTGCTGTTAAAAAATATATACATCATTATGGAAATACAGCATGGAACGATTAGCACTCATCATCTAATATCATCCTAAATGTAATAAGCCTATCAGTGATTTAAAAATTAAACTAGTAGCAATAACTAATGGAAAGTATTGTATTCATGACTTCAAAAAACCCCACCATGGAGAATTTATAATTGTATTATAATTTCTCCTGAGTAACTGCACTGAAAACTGTTTTACTGTAAGACAGAGGTGTATGTGGGAATAATCCTTGTGAAAAAAGGTTGTATGAGAAACTCAGATTCTGAATATCAAATAGATATTCTCAACCAGAGATCCCCAATTAGGCTACAAAAAATGCCTAGTAAATATATTCAACTCCATTCTGAACAGATTGTATGTAAAAAAAACCTGAAGAGGGCCTCACAAATCAAGACAAAAAAATTAAGTAGACTTTTTGTTACTTAGTCCAGCTTTGTACAAGACAGTTTTTGTTCTACTTTAAATTTTCCCTAGTTTTATAATACAACTTTTCTCAAAATTAATCTTATTAGCCACTGGTATAAGTGGAAAATTATACTGACAGCAATCAAAGCTGTGCCTAGATTTATTTTATTGACTAAAATGGACTTATGGTTTTTAAAAAAGTTCACAAGAGTCAAATTTAGAAGCAGCGTTGATAGTAGGTGTTTTTATCAGTACCATAAGGAAGGTTAAAAGTATTCTTCAATTAAATTCTAATATTTTACCGCCTTCTTAGTGAGAATTTTATGAAAATTCATTATATGAAATATAAATGAGGAGAAATAGAATTATTTGTATATTTTATATTGTAATGGAAGTTTCATGGAATGCTGATGTTTAATATATTGTATTTTCCAGGAATTTGACATTGAGGCATTTCTAAGAAACACACACTGTCTTCAGTCTGATTACAAGTATGTAATCTCTGAACCACTACCAGTTAGTGAGCTATTTTACAAAACTGATGTCCAAGAACATTGAAATTCAAAAGCTGCCTGTGTAAAATACCTTTAAATTATATTTCTGATTGGTTATCATTCAAAGTCTATGCCAGCTACTTTTTTAACTCTCTCTCCCCCTGACAAGTCTGTGCTTATTTTGTGCCACATGCCTTAACACACTGCTAAGAGTGATTTCTTATAATCTCATAATTAAATCTTTAAGCAATTTTTGCAGCAATTTTTTTTTTTTTTTTTTTTGGTGACAGCCAAAGAGAATAATGATGTCAAACACATGACTTCATGCAAAAAATTCTGGCATTAATGAGAGCACAACATACGCAACTTCTTTTCAAAGGAGAGCGCTGAGTATCAGATGTCATAGTCACTTGGTGTACACCGGGAATTTTTAGTTAACTAGTAACAAATCATAGTAACCCTTTAAAAGGTAATTTACTTATTAAATTAGGGACTACTTGGTACCAGAAAAAGAAGATTTTAATAGACTTTTTTAAATGGAATCACGTTCCATAGCAAAAGCTCATTCGGAGATGGGGCATTAAGTCACAAATACAAGGCTAACTCAAAACCCTAGTTATTTCCAGAATTATAGTTGATCTATCTGATTTAAAGGAACTTAGACTCCACAGCACATGAAGAAATTGATAATTTCCTGAGCTTTTAATCAGAATAAATCCTAGCTTTACATCCCTGATATTAATGAATGCGTGCCTGTTAAGTGAGCATTGTATTGTCGTGCGTACACAGTGGCCCAAAGTTACAACACCACAGGAACTTGCACTCTCTAGCTGCAGAATACCCTGGAGAGAAATGACACCAGGAAGATTACAAAACGCCCCTGCGAACCTGAGGCATGCCATCAAGACATAATATATTTCAACATAGTATCTTAGTTGTTGCAGGCTCAGAAAGGCTCTCCGACTTTTCTGCGATTGAGAAATTTAAAAAAAAAAAAAAAAGGCTTTTCATTCATTAGGAGCAGGAGCCAGGTGAGCCCAGCGCTGCTCTGCCGCTGCCTGCCCGTGCAGCGGGTCCCTCTGCCCAGCCCGGGGGGCACCC
>VXBX01000855.1:27089-80080 GCA_013400415.1 Scytalopus superciliaris | reverse complement strand
CGGCGCAGGGCACAGCCTCCCCGCCCGCCCGCCGCGCTCTCCTCTGCCTGCCCATTCTCCAGCCTCCTCCTCTCTCCGCGCAGGGTGAGTTGGCTTGGTCACCCCACGGCAGGTTGTGTCCTGCTGTGACAGGAGTAAAGGCTTTTCTGAAAAGGTTCTTAGCAGTAACAGAGGTAAATCGAATTCTTTGTTTCCCTCTCATCTTTTTATTATCACTATTATTATTATTTTAAGACAAGGATTGTCTCCCCCGCTGCCGCCTCCCAGGAATGTGGAGCCAAGCGGTGCTGCCGCGGTGCCTCTGCAGCCGCAGCAAGTCCCAACAAGCGTGTCACCTCCTCTATCTCACCCGCGGAGTCTCTTAAAAACAAGTCAGATGTGGAAAAAAAAAAGGCATAAGATCAACAGGCCTTAGAGAGTCATCCTGTAACTCAAGATGCCCCGGGACACAACAGTGTATCTGTAAAAACTCTTGATCCCTTGGACATCACTGGAAGATTGAAGGATCCTAAGTTTGCCTCATTATGGTTCTTAGTCATCAAGCATTTTGAAAGAGAGCCTGCATTTGCTTTATTATTTGTATACTGAAGGCAATTTATAGATTACAGTTGAACATGTCAAAATACCTGAACTACCTACAGATACTAACTTTGCCTACAGCCTTTTGTTTATAAGAATAATCTTTCTGTCTGTAGAGGTTTGAAGCCTTGTGTTAACTTTTGACAATTATCTGTCTATTTGTATAGGCTTGAGGTGTTACCTCTGCCTTGACAAATCAAGGAATTTTTTTTTCAGGTCATGCATCTGAATTTTTAGCCATAGAAATGTGGAAATATTTTTTATAAGTGGTTATTTTTTGATTTTTTTTTTTCCTTGCTGTTTTTGGTGGTTTTTTTTGTTTTTGTTTTTGTTTTTTTTTGTTTGTTTGTTTGGGTTTTTTTTGTTACAATTTTTTTATTTTGACATACTGAAGTAGTATCTATTCCAGTAATACCATGATTCATATTTAGAAGCCAAGTACTGAAAACAAGTAAAACAAAACCTCAGAATTAGCTCAATCTGGCGTGGATGGACAAACAGGCAAATGTGGGTAAAATAATCTGAACTCAAACAGGGGTTGTAAGTACCTAAATTGTTATTTCTGACCACATTAGGGCAGTATCTGTAAAGTTTCAAGAGTAAGTTAAAAGGAGAAGGCTCTTAGCTGGTCACTCCACAGAGTTCTGATTTAGCTCTGGTGAGAACAGAATTATACTGTTCTCTGTGTGAACTGCTGGAGAATATACCAGTGAGTTTCAGTGTCTGGATAACAGAGGATCCCTCCCAAAAATCAAGGGTTTAACATGTGAATTTTTTAAAACTCCATGAAACTGGAAGCATTGCAGAAGTTGGCAGGTATTGATGTACATGCAACTGTGGCAATGCACTCAGGCTTTGAGCCTAGACTTTGGGTAAGTTCAGAAGTGAAGCAGAAATACAAAGTTTAGATTTTAATTAAATTGCGCGGACGAGGTAGGCATATCTAACTCATTCAGGGAAATCAGCCAAACACAGCATTCGGAAAAGTCTTACGAATATCGGATCATTTTATTTCTGTTCTAAGCATTTTATTCCTTTTAGCAAGTTCATACTTTGAACAGAACTCATAAAATATAAAGAGAAACAGTAACGTTGACTTCTGTACAAATTACTTAGATTTTGTAAAGATACATTTTAACAGGGTGAGACAGGAGAGGAAAAAAAGTTGCTTTGATTTCCTGCTTAAGGTAGTTTTTAAGGTAGGATTTTGTACCTCATTAAATGTTCCTTTTAGACAGACAGTAAATCTTAATTTGAAGAATCAAGAGATGAAGAACATTTTCTCTGGTAGTTAAAAGTATGCCTTATTCATAATTTGAATTAATCTGTTTTTTTCTTAACAAAGAGTGGGGTTTTTCCACACATGGAACACAGAAAGCAAGTAATTTCTGTATTGGTAAAGAAATAAGACAGGCTACAAATAAATCATCTATCCTATAATTAATTCTAGTGTCTTTATGCATTAATGAAATGGTCATAATAAAGAATTATCAGTTTCTCATAAGCTTTTGTTTGCATTGTTTGACTGCACAGTTTTTGATGATGCGGACTTTTTCCCTGACTTATCTGAGAGAATTCCTAAGTTTGGCTGGGACCTCTAAGTGTTATGAAACAAGTATGAAATGTCAGGCTCAGGCCTTCCTGAACCATGGGCAATTCATCCCAAAGTTCGAAGAGTAGCAGAAAAGAGCTTCTCAGCCTCAATTCTAGTTTTAAAATTAGCTGATAATTTGTCTTCACAGAAGATCAGTTATATTTTGTTTTTGTTATAGGATATAAAAGCATTAGTTAGTTCTTTTCATGTGAAAGAACTGTATATTAATTTTAATAATTCATTTTTAATGGTATTTTTGAAGCATTTATTGCATATGAAAAATTATTTCTGCATACACTTATTACTGACTGTACATTATTAATTTCAATTATTCAGAAAATTTGAAGCAGATTAAACTGAATCATATGGCAAAAATAGTCTCATAGGAACGAGAAAGAGTACTTTGGGAATCTCAGGATGAATAAAGGTTTTAGTAATGACCAAATAACCTCCCTTAAATAGTTTTATTTCTCTTTCCCATCTTAATGAATGAATTTCTGTGCAACAACTTCTAAGCAGTGCCAGGTAGGTATTTATGGTTAGAGCAATGAATATATTGAAAGGGTAGAAATCTTATAAGGATAGAGAGGTGAAAGATTTATACCTCTTCCCCTCCCTGCAAATATAAAAGTTCCAATTTTTACTTACTTTTGATGTTTCCATCATGTCTGTGCTTTCAGTCTCTAGGTGCATTACACAATTTTAAAATCACAAATCACACAGTGTGGCCCATCCCAGAATTGTGGATTGAAGGAAAAAGCAGCCAAACTTGTATCATCTAGAGGACAATCTCATACCCTAACAGTGTGACTATAAATCTGACAATCAGGAGAACAAGCTCTGATTGTGGAAATTGCATTGGTGTAACATGGTTTAAGCTAAAAGTAAGCTAAAAACTATTGTATTGCTGCCTTTTCTAAAGTTACCCTGTGTACTTTCTCTTCTGTAATGTAATACTTTAATTCATATAGCTCGTGTTCTTTTATTGATAAAACCCATATCTTATTTGTCTTAGCATATCTTACTCTGTCTTTATTGGCAGTTTTTGGTCTGGGAAGGCATGTTTTTAAAAAGTAAGTCATAATATTACACCCCACTCCTATCTTCAGCTTTCATATTCTGTATATAACATACTTCTACTTGAAGGAAATCAGAAGTTTCAACTTCTGTGAGTAGCATTTTATACAGATCTATGGCAAAACCTATAGAATAAATCGCATTACTCTAAGTGATGGTAGAAAACCATCCCTTGGTATGATTCCAATCTGTTTGGAGGTCTCACTGCAATATTGTTATGCTGCATTTCACATGCTGTGCCTCAGACCCAGCAGAAATGATAGGACAAAGCATAATGCAGATTTTTCATAGATAACTAGAACAGGTCAAAGCAAGATGCCATTTATAATGAGCCTCCTTTGCCTGAACTTTGAGGTTTAGATAAAAAGAGAACAAAATCCAAATCATGCCTGTTTTGAATTCAGTAAAGCCAATATCACACCAGGCTGCCTACTTCTAACTGTAATTTTTTTTCATGATCCTTAGTCTCTCCCCAACTCTTGACTTCTCTGATTTCATCCTGTCTTGAAGAGAGTAACTTCCTCTCTAGGATTGTCTGGTTCTTCTCTAATTGCATATTATAATCACATTCTAGTCCCATTCTGATCAAATGGGCCCAAATTGCATATCACACACAGTTAGCACACAAAAGGATATATAGGAATAAAGAGCTCAGGCATATACTGCTATCTGTCAGATTTGCTAATGCATCAGAAATTCATTTCTGAAGGAATCCTTTCAAAGCAACCTAAAGTTTAAGGACATTTTGAGTCTCATTTAAAAACAGTTTATCCTGATTTCTTGGGTGGTTGAGACAGATTTATGAATGTAACTTGCTCAGCTTCAGAAATTCTTATTTCTACAGTTATACATGCTTAGACATCTGAAATTAGTAGCTGATGCAACCAAGACTGGGAGTTGTTCTAATCTAAGATTGGAAGGAGGTGGCTGGTCTTGTGGTTAATGCATGGGACTGGCTGCTGAGAGGTCCCACTTCTATTCCTGGTTGTGTCACCAACTTCCTGTGGGTCACTAAGTCACTCAGCTCTGTCTCGTTTTACTCATATATAAAATAGGAATAACGCTCACATTGCTAAAGCACTATGAGACTGATATCGTCAGTGTCAATACAGTTATTTTATGTTCATAGAAGAGTTTTGTGCAAAATTGTATCAGCAGATCATATATTCCTATATTCCTAATTTCGTTCCTTTAATGTAATTTTCATATAATTTTTCTCACACAGGAATTCACTGATTCCGGTAAAGACCAAAACCTCAAAAGTGCAAATTTTGGCTTGCAGCATCTAGAAAACTTAGCTTCCAAGTTCTAATTAAGCATTTGTTCACCACGAGAATTTCATTTTCTTTGTAAGAGTGTGAGAAAGGTAGTTTTGTGGTATTTATTCCCTCATAATTGTTAAAAAAGAATTAATATCCCATTGTTTCTTTTGGAGGACTGTGTGAAGATCTCTTGGTACTTCCATTTCCTATAACCTTTGTCCCACTTTATAGTTTTTATACGTTGTTGTGATGGAATTAATTTGAACCACTATTTTTAAATCCCTGCTTTTTACATATTTTACCCGAATCTCCAGGGTGCTCACATAGATGTAGGAAATACTGCCGCTCAGTTCCATGATGATTCTGCAGCCAAACAGGACACGCTGCAGCTACTAAATCCCAGTGACTGTCATGAGATTGAGAGCAGCTCTTGGATTAGTTCTCAGGATTTCTGTCACAGTGGTACTGGATCTCATGGTCATGGTACCACAGCTTTTATTTCTGTTGCAGAGATGTTTTAAATCAATGTGTCTCTTTCAAATGTCTGACAAATCAGGTTTATACACTAAGCTACTCTCACACATTTTAATTTTATATTTGTTTAGGGAAGATATGGATAGTAAAGTCTGAGGGAGAATTAGACGGCATTCTCACTAGCCTGTGGATTGAAGTTTAATGGCTTACATACATTCAGTAGTCTTTAGAGAAAATGAGTTGAATGGCATTCAATAACAAGACCAAAGACTGAATAAAGCAGTTCTTTGATTGCCTTTGTAATTACTATATATTATTATAAAGCGAACCATCCTAAAATCATGTAATTTTGGTAGCATTAGTTTTGAAAAAATCATGAGGAGTGGCACAACAATAAAGTGGGAGAATCCTTTTCTTACATCTCACAAGTTGTGTTGCAAAGGCTTCTTTTTCCATGGATGTTGTGTCCCCGAGGTGTGGTCCAACCAGATACCCACCAAACTCTGCCTTTGGACTTTGCACAGGCAGTGCCGTGAGACTCCGGACAGCAGAACAGTGGAAAAGTACCTCAGTATTTGGGCTGTTAGTGTTCTGTGTAGGTGTACACAGACACCACACTCAAAGGCCTCAGATGAGAGTGTCTACTGCACAAACTACAGCTGCTTATGCTATGATTAAATATTCATCATAAAAACGTGCTGCCAGCATGCAGGGAACTTTGTTGGGCAGAGAAGCAGGAACTTTAATCCTTAGTAATCCCTGAATTTTGTTTTGCAGCTCAAGAAAATAAAATATAAGCAGGCAATGCACTTGAAATAGCTATTAAATTAAAGTCATCACATTTCATTCATGCAAATAGTTCAATTGCTTTGTCTGCTGCTCTTCTGAGCTGACTTTTGCTAGTCTTTCAAATAAATCATTATTTTCACTTGAGACTTTAAGACTCTTAAAAAATATAGTTAATAACTGGTTCTTAGTCTGTGCTAACCATTAGAGGATGCCAGGTAACTTTAACAGTGAATCAGGGGCTATTTTGGGAGGAAAATATTACAATAATTTGCAGGAAATAACCTTTTTGTTCCAAAACAGCTGTCATTGAACACTATTATATCTATAACAATTAAAATTATCTTTGGTAACTTTTAGTATCTGGCACTGCTCCATTATTGTTCAGTTAAATATTTTTCAAGTATGTTAGGACTTCTGCCCACTGTGTGCTTGAAACTCTTCATTATCACTAGAGAAGCTCTTGGTTCTGTCATATTGGAGTCTCTCAGGGCAGGACATTTGGCAACCTCTGCCAAGGTTCTTTGCCATTCTGGAGAGTGGCAACAGAACTCCTCCTGAGCAATGGTGGCTCAGCATTGGCAAGACAGGATTTACCTTTTCATGCAAAATGTTGAGTGCCAGAAAAAAAATAAGAAAAAAAAATCTACTAGCTAACATATAAAGTGAATTAGGAAACGTGCAAACATCCTGGTGAATTTAAATAGCTGGCTGGATCAGAAATGGAGGAAAAATAACACTGGTCAGGAACAAAACAAAAAGCAGCCAGAAACATTGTATTTCTAATTTAGGTTATAAATACTCACTGCTAAAAAAATTTGTTGTTACAAAATGCGATTGATACAAAAAAAGGTAGATTTTGGGGGTGAGGGGGTTGTTGGGTGTTGATTGGTGGCTTTAATATGCTTCAAATGCTAATTAAAAATATTTCCCCATTGCTGAGACTTTTTATTTCCTCAGGTTGTAGTTAGTTGATATGTAAGTAACATTTTTGTCCTTTTCAGAATGAAATCTTTGTTATTTATATTGTAATAGCACTTGTGATTTCTGTCTATGGCTTTGAGTCCTCAGTTTTAGCAGAGCAGAACTGAAAGAGCTCCTCAAAGATTCCAGGATACAAATGCAGCTTCTGGGAATGTTTTATTACTAGGCCATTTGCATACAGTGGAATGTTTACTTATATTTTCATCAGTGTGAGCTAATATACGAACATCCCTTCAATGTGATGTATGAGAGGCTATCAAACTAATTTTTTTATATAAGATTTCAGTCTGTGAACTTCATTAATAGTGTTTTCTTACCCTAAGCATTGTTATGGTAGCAAAATAATACGAGTTTGTGAATATACAGAGAACGTTGTGCTGATTTCTGGTATTTGAGTTTTATATCTAGTGATAAATAATAAAATACTATTTAGTACACCATGGACTAGAACCTGGCAATCCACTGTTGCTTCAGTGAAGTAAACTAAATTTAATATAAACTCTCCTACTTTTATTTGAAACTTTCTGGGAGTTGGGGTTGGCCACCCCTCTATGTGTTTGTTAGTCTCTGTGGACCTCTCATTGTCCTCTGCACAGTTCTTTGGTCCAGCAGTTAAACCTGAAGCCAAAGCTGCTGAACTGAAGTATAAAAAATAGGAATAGAATGGTAGGAGATTAAACTGGGAAATTATAACTGAAATTTAATTTGTATTTTGTTTATTCCTGCTCGGCTATGTGTAGTTACAAAATATCCACCTATAAAAACATATTTGTGTTGAGGTTGCCCCTTTGTTAATTTTTTTTGCTCTACATAGGCGTTATAGGTAATTCAACTTATATTATAAATAACTGAAAAGGTAATTTTTTGAAGATTAACATACAGATAATAATGAGTATCAGAAAGCAGGATTTTCTTATGATAGCCCCTCTTCTTGGAGTGTCACAGTTCAAACTAGTCAAAATTGGTCACATTTTCAGTGAGAGCTGGTTTTCCATAATTTGGTTTTTTCAATAATAATTTACACCTTTTCAAATGAGCACAAAGTGAGCAAAACATTGCTTTAAGTATGAGTGAAAAAATTTTGCAACTGCTTCTAGGTAGATGACTAAAGTTTCAGCTCACTGGAGGAAGCTCCGCTACTGTCACTCCTAGAAACAGATGGATTGTTCCTGAGAGAAGATGGAAGTTGCAACATAGAGATTTTTTTGGGAAATGGTTTGCTTGTAGTGTGTGACTTGGGCAGATTTGCTCTGGAAGGACATTTTTGCAGGCAGGACAGAACAACAAACCTGTGTCACGGTAGTCTATAATGGAGAGAAAGCATAACAACAAATGCCCAAGATATGAAAAACCAAGTTTCAAAAGTAATATTCTATATTGTAATGCAGAAGAGGAGGTTTCACTGTGATTGGGAGAAATAGAAGATAGTAAAATCACTTTTGTCTGTAAATATATGTCCAGAAGATTATTAAAACATGAAAAATGTTATTAGTTTTAAAAATTTAGCTTTCTCCTTGGAAATAAGTTGTTAAAACTGCTCAGAGCAAGGAAAAGACTCGGGATAACTGCTCTCACATATGGCAGCACGCTCCTTCCATTCTGTGTTGTCTGCTTCCAGTTTCCTGTTCGCTCATCCCACAGCTCCAGGCTCTTTGGAGTTCTTTATTCATGGCTGTACCTTTTACATTTATTTAATTTTTTTGTTTGTTGGTTGGAAAGCTCAGATCCATTGATACAGGTTTTTACCTCAGCTTTTTTCTGTTATATAATATTCCCATTTTTTAAATTTGTGTGATGTGATCTTTTATGGTCTGACCCAATTACCAGGTTTTTAATTGCTCTCAAATGTTTCTTTAAATTAAAGTTTAGACATTTGAGAAACAGTTCTGATAAAATTATTGGTATTTCTACTTCTACTATTAGCTTTCTTTCTTTTTTTTTTTTATTTTTTAAACAGACAGCAGCATATCTTATTTCCCAGTGACATTAATTTAATTCTGTCCCTGAAACCACTTAAATTGGAAAAATAAACAATGATTTTTAATAGCCAGGTGAAATGAGGAGTGTGGAACAGAAAATTAGCCAGCCTGCTCTGAGATCTGGGGGTATGACAGCAAAGCTAAATACAGAATTCACATCTTTTAAGAATGATTATCCAAATAATTTATACTTGCATTTCTTGAAGATGTGGTAAAGTTATTTATAAGACCATATTAAGCCATTCCTTCACATATCTAAAAACCATTTTGTAGGTTTTTCTTCCCTCCGAGTATTGTTGACTTCCAGCTACACTTTCACTTTACACCTTCACACTGCTCTGCTTTTCTGTGTGCCAATTATCTGTTACCCGTAAGCTCAAATAATAACCATTGAGGTGGTGCTGCAGCTCTTCTGAATGATCATTTAAATAAATTATAATACTTCCCCATAACTAATTTCAAATTAAAGTATACTCAACCCATATTGAAAGTAGACAGTTGCCCTGGACATAAGCCAGTCTTCTAAAATCCCTTTAAGTGAGAAAGGACTGAAATGGTTTTAGTATCTTTGATTTGCTTAAGCATCTTCTTTTAACTGTTGGGCTTCAGTTGGAGGAATATCCTCTGTCTACTTATGCCCCCAAGCTTTTAAAAATAATTTCTTTACACTTCTGTTTCTATTAGAAAGGCAGCCCCTCCTCTCTTGCTGGTGCATTGAGACAGAGCCCGAGTGGGCCTGTGCTGCTGTCAGAAATGTGCACACACATGACTCACTGCAGGAACGGTGTGGGTGTCGGAGCCCAGACCTTGGACCAACGCATGCTCTGCCTGAAGTAGCACCTCCTGCTGCGCCATGAAAAAGAGTTTCACCCAATGTCCAAAAAAGGCAGGAGTGCCTCAGGATCCACGAGGGCATGGCTGGGAGCCCAGGGGTCTAGCTGAGCCCTCGGCAGGTGGGCTTCCTCATGGAAAGCACGGCAGCTTTCTAGTGGAGTTGATAAGTTGTGTGCTTGGTAGGGGTGGGGTCACACACAAGAGGAAAAGAAGCCTTTCTGAGGTTTCTCGTAATGAGGAGCAAATTTTCTGTGTTCCTCTGGCCTCATTATTGCATTAACTGAAACACTATCTTGGTTTTCTCTTTGTGCTTGGGGAAGCAAGGGTCTAGGAGGGCTTTTGGATCTCTCCTGGGTACTTTGCAGCAAGGATTCCAGGTGTATATCTCACAACACTTCTTTTAGAGAAAAGGGCATTAACAAGAACCAATTGTCTCTTTCCTCTGCTGATTCTGACTCTGCTGTTTCAATTAGACACCTTTTCTTTTCTAAACATTGCAAAATGCTGCTAGAAGGGATTACAGACTAGCACAAACCAGTTAAAAGAAATACTTTCTTAATCTAGAAGTGTGTGCTTATTAAGTAAGGCAAGAACAAAAATCCCAAACATCAAACCAAAAGTAAAGCAACTGTCAGAATAATGATCAATAAGTCTTTCCAATGTCTTTAGACTTATCAACATAGTAAAAACATTAAGCAAAGCCAAAAATCATTTTAAGAGGGGCTTAATTTAAACTTTCTAGGTCTGCATTCTACTTGTATATAAACAGAAATCTTCTCTTAAATTTCAAATTGCCCTTGGTAAAGCCTGGACTTTGAGTCCTAGAGACACCTCTTTAGGTGCTGCAGGTTTGTCTGGGCTGAGTGAGATGAACCTTCTTGAGTTGTGGGTCTTTATTCCCTGCCTGGATAGTGCATCCTGTGAACAGCCTGTTTCTCCTGGTAAGCAACTGGCCAATCTAACAGTAGAAAATGAAATTCAGAGGAACAATACCCCTAAAAAGTGAGGACAGCAGTTGGCTGAAGGATAGCTACAGTTTGATTAATCACCTTCTGGCCAGTCTTGTCTCAGAAAAGCCAGCTGAAGATGGGGAAAGCTCTGTTCTGGAGAGGACCTCTCCAAGACACACTTATTTCTAGGTTTATTTCCTAGAGTGCATCTAAGACCACTCACATCACACCTTTTGGAGAAGAGATTTTTCAGCTGTAGAATGTCTAGTTGGTTTTTTGAAGTTTTTGTTTGTTTCATTGATTTTTTTGGTTATTGTTTTCTCTTTGGGCATGAAATTTTTCAAGTATGCTTTGAGCTTTCTAAAAAGAACTGTATTTCTTTCATAGAGGATGTTATGTATCCTGTGATTAGAAAAACTTGCATTAGTGAGACATGTTGAAGAGAAACATAGACCTGAATTGCCTACTACATGTTCCCTCAGGTGAATGTCTTTCACTGGTAGTTTATGGGCAGAAATGTTAAACATTAAAAATCTGCTCAATTGTGTACAAGATTCTGAGAGCAGATAAATGACCCTGTAATAACTCGAACTCCTAAAGCAGACGTTAATTAGACTGTGGGTAATTTTTAAAACATTGCCATAGTGATAGTTTCGAGAATGTTCTCTGCTCAAAGCAGAATTTGGGAATCTCCTTTTACAAAGGAATTGTAAGTTATTCCTGGAATATAAGTGAATAAAGACATTTCCATAAATTATTACTTTTTAATGTTATTTTAGCACCTTAAACCAGCGAGGTGACTTGACCTGTTTATGGGCGTCCTTAAAGGATAGAGCTGTGTTTTGGGTGATACAAAAGCTGAGGAAGTATTCTGTGTCACCAAAGATCTTTCTCTGTCGATTTTAGAAGTAGCATTGTACTACCACCCGTCAGCCCACAACCCACACATGCTGACACATGTCCACGGCTGCGACACAACTTACAGTCGTGCAGTTATTTGTGTGTCTTGATGACTGCAGGAATCACGATTTCAACTTATGTCTGACAGTAAGATGAGCAGAATTGAGTCTCTTGCTCCTTTTCTGGTAACTGTGGGTGGGCTCTGAGAGGGTGCTGAGCCCCAGCTCTTTGCCTTGGTTAGTGGTCTGTGGACCATCACGGAAAACAGGCATTCACAGGCTGAAAACCACCACCACAAAGGTTCTGGTCTGCAACTTTGTTTCCCAACTCTGAGAAGCTGTTTCAGTCTCACATGCAACTAGAATTGCCTGGATGAAAGCTAGTAGGGAGACAGAGATATCCATTCCTCCTAAAACCCAAAACAAGCCTCTTTTACAGAAAAAAGTACCTTCGAAATGGAAACTGTGAGTGACAGCTTTTGCTTCAACTTTTAAGTACATGGTTCCCAACTGTGAGAGTGAAGACGTTGCTAGAAAGTGGCAAAAAAGATACTCTGTTCTAAAAGATATTCTATACACACCTGCTTTGTGTTAATTTGTGCCTGAAAACGACCCTCAGCATGTCCTCCTTATGGGCATCTTTCCCCTGAGCCTTCTCCTTTTCTGTGGACACTGAGATACTTCTATGTTTTCTCCCTGGATAACTGTGTGCCAAGGCTTCTTTGCTAGTGGCTCATGATGCAGTGTTAAGACTGAGAAAAGGTCCTGACCTCTTTCTGCACAGAAACTTTGCATTACCAGAAAGGTTTTGATTGATGTAGGAATCTATTTTTGGCTGTATGTGCCAGAATGGCTTTAAAGACATGGCAAGCAGCTTCTTTATGTTTGATTTCAACACCACCAAAGAATTCCAAGGAATCCAATTAACAATGATATAAGAAGTGATGAGATATTAGCAAAAACAGGTAATGTTTTCTGAATTACTTAGCAATTTAAATAGGCTTCTACATTGCAGAGGCCATTGGAAGACTATTGGTACAATTTAAGTGTGTGGAAAGTTGTACTGAAAGAAAGCAAGAGCAGTTTACAGCCTTGTTATGATCTGAAGACGTCAGGGACTTGAACTGACCCACAGAGGGTAAAGGGTGAAGGTCAATGGCTTGAGATCAAATCAGATAATAGCATTTTCTGTCTTCAGCATCCACAATATCTTTCTTTATGTGTCTGAATGCTGAAAATTGGGAGTGTCAACAAATTGTTTGCCTTCATCTGGAGTTGCTTGGGTGCATTCTTTCTACTATGCTAAATAATTAGTAAAATCCTTGTAAACTTTCTCTTAGCATTCTATTTATCATCTGGTGGTTTTTTCCCCTGCACATTTCCTTAATTCCTTCTATAATCTGGAAGAAAGGACACCACTATCTCCATAGCTGTTCACAGTATTTTATTCTTTATGCAATACTTCTTCTGTGTTATAGTTTAATTGTGTGAAATTCCATATTTAATCTCAGCTTCCTACATGTTTAGATTTACCATTTTCTGGTTCTTATCTAGTTTTATATAAATGTGAACTGTTTGGCATGTTTGACATCACATATTCTGCCAAACAGCAGAGAAACTAATTGAAATACTCTGAGTATTTCCATTTCAATCCATGGGCCAAATTCTCAGTTGTCATCAGCTCCATTGTCGTAATCATGGATCTCCTCAACAGTACATGGAAATATGCTGACACAAATTGAGTCTATGGCCCACTATCTGTAATTGTTGTTTAGTTGCCTGATGGAAAGGAAATTTTTTGTACATCCTGGTGCTGTTTTCTTCAGCAACGTGGTTTCTCAGTAATTGCCACCTTTGTCCTCCTCATTACAGAATGTGCTATATCGAGCAGCTGAGATGAACTGTTGTACCATCCAGGATTGAATGGGGCAGCGGTCACATCCACTCTTGGCAAATAGTTTCAGCCTTGGATCCTGTTTCTTGTATCCTGATGCTGAAAGTTCTGTTTACTACAGTTTTCACAATAGCCTTTGAGAACGAGTACTCCGAGAACACAATAGTGTACCTCCAAAAGAATTGCCAAGAGGGGAAAAAAATAGACTTCCTTCTTTGGCAGTGGTGGAATATAGGTAAGGCTGCACAGCATTGCTGGCCAGCAAGAGGGGCATAACAACACTTTGTGGCTCCAATCACTCGAATGAAGTTTCAGTTGAGAAAATGCATTTGTCTTGGACAGGGGGAGTCAAGATTGACTTTTCTTGTTAAAGAAGACTGTACAGAGAGGGGAAAGAAGGGTAGAATTCAAACATTTAAGGAGAAAGGAAACTAGGGACATCCCAATTCTCAGTCTGCCATAGACCACAAGTAGCAAGAAATGCCATTTAAAATCAAGGGTGACAGGAGTGTCTACAAAAAATAGGAGGACATCTTGTTCATAGGCAGTGTATCACACTGTTTATTTACCAGCAATGAAAGAAATTCTGATATGGGCAATAGACTGTGATACCATGAACACCCATGAGATGTTTCTGGAAGTATAGGAACAGTCAGAGAATGAACCAGAACCCTCCTCATCAGAGGAGCTGCTGGATCTGGTTCCCAAGAATTCTCTTCTTGTATGGGAGAAGGACAGAGTGGTTGAGGTAAGAAGCAAGGAGGACATCCATTCTATGTCTTTTCCATCTTCCCTGGAGAGCAGAGAAAGAATGGCATCCCTGATGTTGGGCCTGGAGCCCACCCTAACTCCTTGTAAAAGCAACATGGCAGAGGTAAAGGTGCTAAAGGATTGGGAATGCTATTGGGTTTATTTTGTAAGGGAGAGTGTATCAGGAAAGGACTAGAAGGATAAAATCTAAATGAGGATACTTTACTGGGAAAGGGAAACAGAAGAGCCAAACATATATGAAAGAAAGAAATAGGAAGAGAAAACAGATGAGTAGAGAAACTTCAGCTTCTAGATTCTCAGCCATTAAGATTTCCTTGTGTCTGGTATAGATTTTAGCAGTATGAGTGTTGATTTTGAGTCAGTTAACAAAACAAGAGCTGTGGTCTCATAACTCGGGCAGTAGCTTGAGTGTGGCTGTTGTGCATTTTTATTTTTTTTTGGTAAATTGTACTGTTAGCTTTGTTCATCTTCAGCAGCATTTATAGCAGAATTAGTCAGACTTGCACTCAGCTCAAAAGACATGTTTTCTGAATTATGCTGCAGTCAAAGAACAAATGGATTTAAATAACAGGAAAAAGTGTTTCATAAAACTGAAAAGTTTAGTAAAGCCCCAAACTTATAAATTCTAGAGGTCCACTGAAGCCCCCTGTAGTCATTTTAATCTAAGTTCAGCTATCTTGTGAAGGATTTCAATGCCTCAGCTTTACTTCCCAGTGCCTTTGGAATAGAACAGGGTTTGTGCCTTAAATCTTTCCATAATCTCACCTTCTTTAATCAGAACTTCTGGTGTGTGTAACCACACCAAGGGTGCTGGGAGTGGTGACAGCACGAGGAGGGTGTAGGAGAGGCACACACAGGTCATCCCTGGGGCAGGTGTGCCCTGGTAAGGCACCGTGCAGACTTTTCCCATTCTCCTGGCCAGATGCAGGGATTGCTCTGGGGAAGGGGAGGATGAGAGAACGAGCGTGGGCGGAACACGGGAATTCACTCTGGTTGGCTGAGGGCTCTGCTCTAAGGAAAAATATGCTGACTTTTGTATGTATGTGATAAATGTGTTTTAAGAATAGCAGTGATTTCTTAATCCAGTTTTGCAAGTACAAACAATGCCTTGTAAAATAGTTGCTTGGAATCCGTAGTCCCAATGTAACAAAGATCAAACTGCTTTTCAGCTTCTTATGATCACTTTTACTTCTGTTTGAAGGAGGAGGGGAAGGAATACCGGAGTATGAAATGAAATATTTTTATCTTAACTACTTCACATGAACTTTTTGGGGAAAATATTAGAAATGGATCCTACTATTTTATTCTTTTAAGTATTGGTGGCTTCAAACATAGTTGCTGTTTTGTGCTGCAAATTCGATGTGAGCTCTCTCATGCCCCAGTGTATATTGAAGCAGAAAGATGAGCATTTTAGCTCTTCAGGACAGAACAAGCCAGTTTTTTCTTAACACTTTCTACTACACTTTGTGGGATTTGCTGGACTATGCTGGCCTTTTTATGACATGTGGGAAATAAAAATATTTTATTGCTCTTTGTATGCAGCTAGAGTTTGGTTTTAAAAAATAAATGAAAATATATGATGGCATTTAAGCTCTGTATGTCCAAAAGAACCCAAATCTGGATGTTCAGTTAAAATACCAAATGTGCATTACTGAGCTACTCTCCATTTAAGCCCAGTCCCTAATGAGCAGTGCTGCAGTGACATCTGAAAACACACAGGAAATAAATCAGCCCAGCGTGTCACTGTTGGCACAAGTACTTTTGTGTGTGTATAAGATAATCCCAGTGTTGCTGTGGCATACGTGGTCTGAATTGCCTCGTATCCCAAGGGTGAGTTATTCCTCCAGCAAGGCTCAGAGCTGAAGGTGTATATTCCTTCAAAGCAAGCCTTACAGAATCTGTGCACAAAACTACAGGGTAAACATTTATGAAAATGTGTTTTGTTTCTTGTAGCTGGGATGCTATAATGGGATGAGTTTAACTGCAATTGTAACTTTCCTGTAGGCAGTCTGGCCAAGCTCTATTTCAGAGCCCATGGGTGGAAAAAACCCAAACCCTGTTTGTCTTTTTCTGTTCCCTCCTCTTCTTCCCATCTCCCTGTTCTCAACTGGGGGAATTGGCACTGAGGGTCTGTGTGTGTGCACTTGGGTTGAGGCCGGAGGAGCAACCCCCAAAGCCTCCTTCCTGCAGCTGCAATAAAGGAGAAAGTGAAATGTAGTGAGCCTACACTCAGCCAAAGAACTTCATGTGAAATTTTTAATTGCAGAGCTACTTTTTCACTCTTTGTTCTTCTTCTTCTTTTTTCTTTTTTTTTGAGTTCTATCTAAAGTTTTCCCTTTACAGAAAGATTTGAAAATAATGCAGTCATGTTCAAAAGGATTTTTTAACCAAAGGTAAAACATGGTGCATGATTTGGCAGTATTTCTGTAAGTCATTCAGTTATTTGTAGCCCACTCTGTGTTACTCATTATTTCCTCTTTTTGCAAACGTTTTTCATATGATTTCTGATTGTCTGGACACGGAAGTTTCCAAGCTAATGCTGCCCAATTTGAGTTTAACAAAAGAGTAAAAAATGAGGAAATGAGTATGTGTATTTGAATTTTATCATGCTTTCAGTTTTAACAGCGCTGGGCTCTTAATACTAATGAGTTATAAGTAGTCTGGAAGGACAAAACCTAAGGCAGGTGAGTTGGTGCCCCACACGGGCCGAGACCCCCGGGCCCCTCCGCGGTGAGCGCTGTGGGGACTGCGGGAGCTGCGGGGGCTGCGGGGGCTGCGGAGGCTGCGGGAGCGCCGGGCGGGGCGGGGACCCGGGATGGAGCTGGGGTGGCGCCACCGCCCCCTGCTGGGCACTGCGGGCACGGCATCCCCGGCGGGCACGGCATCTCCGGCGCTGCCACGGGTCATGGCACGACTGCTCCTCCTCCCAGAAGGAACGGCTTTCGTTTTGCAGCGTGAAAACTGGACCCAGGAAATAATTTCCTATTTACTGTTGTGGTATTCAGAGGAAAGTGTATTTTAAAACTGAAAGAGAACCGACAGCTGCCAGTTTCAAGATGTGTTTCGTGTATCCACAGTGTTGATCGTGTAAAAAGCAACGATTTGGCCTTTCCTATTTACATTGGTCCATAATAAGAAGCAGTGACTGTAACAGACAATATAAGTTCAAATTCAAAACACAGGTGTAAAGGTGTATAACCCTGACAAACGTTACCGATGAATTAGGATTCATTAGTTCGCTTCCCCAAATCAATAAGCTCGATCTCGGTGTTCGCATCACGCACAAGCTGTAATAGGTGTTTGCCCGGCGCTGGTGGGGCCGGGTGTGGCAGCGCTTGGGCTGGTGTCATGCCCTAGAGTTTGCTGATTAACGCAAAGGAACTTCTAACCCGAGAAGGATGAGCGGCCACAGCTCAGCCAGCAGGGCACCCAGTGACAAACCAGCAATGCCACACGCAGGCGGTGCTGCTTCCTGCATCTCTGCGCAGTGCAGGAGGGACAGGGTGCTAGACATGTTAGTTAATGTATCCTACTAATCCTCACTTTGCTTTTTGTTTTGGTAATACTGTGATCCAGTATTTTTACAGAAATATTCACAATGAGTTTTCCTTTTCAAATGTGTGGTAATAATAATAATATCAGGGAGCCAACAGCCAAAGGATGGTTGCAGGGTGTTCTCGAGGGAGAAGATGGCAATGGCCTTGAAAACTCCACTCCAACCAACACTGCTGCAGAGAGGAGAGAGGTTGGGCCTTTCATGCTTAAGTGAGTTTTTGGCATACATTTTCTGTACATGGCTACCAAAGCCGATCTGCTCAGAATAAGAAATAACAGGTCACTGAGAGCAATCACATACGAATTGCATGTATTGTATGCATTGGGAGGCAAGAAACTGATGGGAACTGTCTTTTCTCTTGGAAATGGAAAAGCAAGTTTTTGGAGTAAGATGCACAGAGCTAGTAAATGTACATACATAAGGTTGAAAAATATTTCTCAGATAGCATACTGGGGTTTTTTGTTGTATGAATGTTTTATATTATTAATGTATTCAAATATATAAAACAGTAAATATAACAAAACAGCAATTGTATTACTCATTGCATATTATACAGTGAGCATTCTATATTATATATTAATATATATTATATGTTAAATTATATGAAATACTAAATAAATATATATATATATATTTAATTTACTATTGGAAAAATCCTCTTCCTCCCCCAGAAATATGAAAGTCCTGCTAAGACTTGGGGCCCCCACGCTGTTTTCTTAGCTGGAGGATGCCACACAGGGACTCAGTGCAAGGGCATCCACACTCTCTAAGGGAACATCTCACTTCCAGTGTTCTCCTTGAAGGGTCCTACAGCCTCTTGCTCGTGTTGACCAACACTTGGTCCCTGAGGTTTGTGTCTTTCACAATGAAACAAGTACATCAGCGTTCTGGAATGTTGCTCATCTCAGTGCCATTTTTCCTGTAAGGCAGCATAACTGCTCAGAGCTGGCACTTACCTGCTTTTCAGGATTTTTTGGTAAAACAACTGTTTTGAGATGTTAGCTGATGTTTTGGACAGAAAGGAGGCTGCTGGGGTTTTTTAAGTAGCGTGTTTCAACCCCTCTTTGGTCCTAAAATTTTCCTTGGTGTCTTGGAAACTGTGGAAGACAGTATTTGCATTTGGGAGAGAGGTATTTCCTGCTTTAAGAACATATAGATACACAGAGTAACCCACCCTACCATTTCTTTAAAATGTGAGTGATCCATGTGCTGGGGAGTAATCAATTTTGCAACATTATGGTCTTTTCTGGCTTGGATCATCCTTATAGTACACACAAGATGTTTAGCCTTCATTGATACTAAGTAAGTGTAATTGGCTTGTAAATACATTGGACTCCCTTTGGTGTGGGGTTGCACAGAAAATGCTTACCTTAGCAGCAGATTGGGTGCCAATATTTCACTGAGAAAATAGTCTCCTCAAAGTCTGCTCTGTTCCAAAAAAGTGATTGACTCCTACAAAAATGGCAAATCAATTAAATTATTGTAAAACAACTTTCAACGCTGTTGCAGCAAGATCAGCTCAACAAGCAGAAAATCAGTTGGTCTTTTTTGTGTGTGTGTCAGGAGCTCAGTAATTGGCGGTTTGCTCCGTTGTGCTGTTAAATCACTTTGGATGCTGATTCAAAAGGGCATGTTGCTGAAAACCACAGCTGGCACGAAGATACTTTTCTAGATTAGGTGATGGATTGTATTTTAGAAGTGTATTGTGCAAACTGGGCACAAAAGTTACTCTTGACTTCATCATTATTTCATCGCCTTTTTCAGACTCACTGAACTCTATGCAAAGGAAACATCAGACTTCAAAAATTGTTTCGGAGTTCCTTCTAAACTTCATGAATTTGACTTAGAATATGCAAGTTCTTATTTCAGGAGAATGAACAGACTTTCTGGAACACGGTACACTTTGTGACAATGATTGATTGGTTTAAATGAATGTTTTTTTCTTGTCTGTGTCAATTCTATTCCCATATGTTTGTAATTGTTAAGGATTTTTCAGTCCTGTTCTAAGAACAAGGCTAACTGGAAATGTAGCTTTTAGATTTTTCCAGTTCCTGAAGACCACTCTTTAAACCTCACATAGCCCAAAGGAAGTGTCTGGTCTGTCACTGTCTGATGATGAAATTTAGTTAAGGTCTTGTGATATATATTGTTGAAGTGTGCACAGACTGTTACTGCTTCCTGTCCGTGGTCAGGAAAAAGATTTAAATATTAGAAAGCAGGGGCAGAATGAAAAGTAAGGTGTGATGGGCTCAGTTTTAGTCAGAGGGAGTGTAGTTTGAGAGCAGAGGTGCCAGGCTGGGCTGGTGCTGTGGTGAGGCAGAAATGTTGATAAAGGCCAGGCACAGATAGAAACTGTCCCCCTGGTACTCAGTGACACACCAAACAGCAGCAGTCTCCAGAAACAGGTGTAAATGTTCCTGAATTTACTATTTCTGGCACAAACTGGCTGGTTCTGTGAAGACTAAAAGCAACTATCTGGGTAGATTCACTCATTTTTTCACTGAGGAAAGGCACAGAAATTTTCATCTCCCACCAGTCAGTGGCATAGCCACAGTCCTGGTTCAGAAGAGATTTTGGCAACCCTGCCACAGTAACTTTAACTTGGGCTGGGTTAAAGTAAAATGTGCCAACTCACTGCTTAGAGGGAAGAAGAGACAGACCCCAAGCGCTGTCCTACAGGGTGCACCCCATGGCCAGTATAATTCCATATTTCATCTCTGACTAATGGCACATGTGAGAGGATTATAAGAAAAAGATGGTTTTCATAGCTCATTTTGATAACCACGGTACTTTGGTGCAGTACCCAAAACCGAGAGTCCTGATTAATGACAATTTCCTGAGATGTTCTACTTTTGACTTTGGACTTCTACAGAATGGAGAAAATTCTGGTTTGAGAAGGCCAAAATAATAGGGGGGAAAAGGACTAATTAATCATCAGAATCAGGAGTGTTTGCTCTCCCAATTAAATTTTAGTTGCAAATTAGAATTTCCTGTGCTGTGTGTTGTGCTAACTTGCAGCAATGAGCTGGTGTCCCAGCGGGGAACAGCTGCTGAGCCGTGGAAACAATTCCTGGTGCTGCTGCAGGGAAAGCACAGGAATTGCAACGGGATCAGCGGGATCGTGAGGCTTAACACTGCTCCGAATAAAGGCTTTCCTGGGAACTCAAACATGCCCATTTCCCCTGTTTCATGGCTTTTTAAGAGAAGGTGTTAGTGAAGGTTTACCATCTTCCAGCCGGAAAGCAAATGGAAACGCATTCCTTGGATTGCTGAGTCACCGCGCCACGCCGAGCCAAAGGCTGATGCAACTCTGGGGTATCAGCGGAAGATCTCCGGGAGTCACAGACACACCTCTTGTTTCAATAGCTGCGCTCAAGGACTCGATTCCTCAGCCCTAACCCGGCGTGCGCAAAGCACATTCCTGTGTTCCAATCCCAGTCTCTCAGAGGGAAGGTTTCAAATTTGAAAGACAGATATCTCAGGAAATTTCAGTCTTTTGCCATGGAACTGTAAGGTAGTTTATGCACAGAAATGTAAGGCAAAAGCACTCCTAAGAATGGAAAACTAGTCTAAAATTTTGATGTGTATGTAATTCTTAATACTAGTTAAAAGCCCTTGTAGTGGTAAACAGCACAAAATTATCTATTTTGAGATGTAGCAGAAACGATTTAAGCTTTGACCAACAAATTCTCCATTTTCAGTCACATCTCCAATTTTGTACAGAACAATTTCTGGATTTGACTAAGTTATGTTTTGTTACCAATGGAATGAGGAGCAGAACTGCAGTTTCATTTACTTTGTGATCAGCCTGATGAAGGAGAGAAGAAACTGTCCTAAGTATGTTAAACTTGACCTGGTAAGAATTGTGATAAAAGTTGGACCACCTTCTGCATTAAAATTCAGTGAAATGTTGAACTGGCACTTCAGTTGGCTGTAACATTAATGCAAATGAAAAACTACGGACATTTGCAAGAGAGTTGAGAGAAATGAGAGATCAATGTATTGCTTGGTTTACTGTTAGAAGCTTTCCAGCCTAAAGAACAATTGATATTCCTTCTTCCACACCCTTCTGCCATAATTATGTAAAGAATCTGGATTATGCTTCCGACTCCATTTAACTGTTTTATAATAAGTCACAAGCATACTTTGCCTACTTGATGATATTCCTCTGAGGCTGTGCCAGTCTTTCCATTATTAAATCATGTTTAGGGTTATGTACTGGGTGCTTAAAAAAAGTTAATTTCAAGCTTGAACTTGCTGCGCATTCTCAGCTAGCCATATGTGTGAGGGAGCACAGAAAACATTACTAGTGGTTAGCAACTCAACACATTATTTTTCAGTTTAATGGAAATTTTGGCTTTTTAAAAATGTTTATCACAATGAGGTCTTTAGTGTGTTAATGGGGAGAATAAGCATGAAAATAATGAAGATCTGTATTTTGTGACTATTATCTGTGTGCTGCCCTTATATATTCCTCTCTTCCCACTGTCCTTCCCCCACCCCTCCTGCCACCTCCCAAATAAAACTGTCCTGTTAATGGAAAATCTGAATTTTGGTTTGATGAGGAAGAAATGAATGAGAAGAACTTGCATGTAGGGAGTGGGAAGGACTGCAAGTTTTAAACACAGCAGTTCAGATACATAGAGAGATACAGGAGCCCGAACTACCCCCTCTGCTATTAACTTGTTGGCTTATCTGAAGGTAAAAATGAGATGGGAATCACAAACATTTGTGGGGGTTTTGTAACCTTTTTGGATACAGATTTTCCATACACATCACCCATGTGTCACCCCACATCCCAGAGGAACACAGGGACTCAGTATGACTGACCAGTCCATAGAAATTCTTAGTATGGAATGCTCTGTGTTTTGTAGAACAGGGTAGAAATTTTTAATAGTGGAATTAATGTTTCAGGAGTGTTCAAAATGAAACATCAAGTCCTTTATGGGTCACTACGTAGAGTTCATAGCTGCTCAGTGCACTTACACCCCTTCTTCTAAGTTGCTTGCATGGCATACTGAAGGTCAGAAAGTGTTGATTTGACATACCTACACCTCAAAGAGATGTACCAAAACACCTGTGGAAGAGCTGCTGCAAGGATAGCACAGTTCCTCTTCCTGGCCTTGTCCTGAAGAGCAAGCGTCAAGTAACTTTATCCAATTCCCAGTGTGCTCCTGCTGACTCCAGCAACACCTGGTTTTATGTCTTCAATGTGAAAACTGACCTGCTCTGTAGTTCTTCTGGGACAGAATTATACTTCAGTTCCCATTTTTCAGAACTGAAAATTCAGGTTGAAATCAGTCTTTCATTCAGCTGGCTTTTATTGCCTGCTGTTTCTAAAGAGAACTCAGGCTAGTTAAGCCTCTGGTTTGTTTGGGTTTAGGGTTTTTTTTATTTGCTTGTTTGACTGTTTTAGTTGAGGGTTTTTTTTTAGGGGGGGGGCATGGAGGGGAGAGTGAGGACAGTTTTTGTTTGGTTGGGGTTTTTTTGGGGGAGTTGAGGGATTTTAACCAGTTTTAAGCTTTTGCTATAGTCAGAGAGAGGCAGGCTAATAAACTCATCCTAACCCTCCCTGGTAGGCATGTCTGCTGTGTGTGAGCCTGGTACTGTGAACACCCTGCACATCCAAGATCTCACCTGTGGCTGCATCCTGTGCTAAGTCTAAGGCTGTGTGGAACTGCCAAGTGGTCTCTTATCCAAATACTTCCTAGGCTGGGGACTGCTAATCTCGGAGATCTGGGAGACGTATTCTGATGTGGCTGGAGACTCTAGACAGTTAAATTCACAGAAATCCACTGAAGGCAGTTTGTTTTTCAGAAGTTGCTGAGGGCAAAATCTGGCTTTTTTGCAGTTTGAGGGTGGGCTGTTTAACCTGAACAAGTTTCAGCTTGTTCAATTATAATTTAACAATATATGTTCCCCATACTTGCTGTGTTCCTCCCAAGAGATGCTTGCATCTCCTTGCTGCATGAAAGGATGCCTGTATTTAATGTATATATTAAATAAGTCCGTAAATTCTCACATAATTTTACATTTAAAAGTACTATTTGAGGTGTGTGTGTGTATATAATTTTGTTAGATGCATATATAGAAATAAAACAGTCTTTGCTCTTTCCTTTTGTACCTCCTCAAGACATGTAATCTACAAAGAAGGAGAATTGCATGATAAAATGTGCCAGAGTGGAATGCATAATTATTCCAAAGGAGGGTAAGTCAGTTCAGAACTTGTACTAACATTCTTAAGGGCAGCAGGAGTTTTCTTGCCATGAAATTACATCAGCTCTCTATGGCCCAGAGTCAATGCACATGCTTTCCCTTTCTAGTAAAAAAAGGTGTGAAAAATGCTAATGTCTTCAAAAATGTACCCTAGAACAAAGCTGAGTAAAGGAATATGTATTATAGTGTGGTGTTCACCTGAAAGTGAACTTAAGAGGAGAAGAGATCGAGACATTGTACTTTTAAAACAACCATTTCATTTTTCCAATAGATTAAGTCATGACTTGCAAACAGACAAAAACCATCTAAATAAGAAAAAGAATGCTTCCTTGATCCTAGTTCAGAGACATTCCCATAACAGGTGGGGCAGAGGCCTTTCAATTCCAGATCTCCTCCATAGACCCAAATTTGTTACAATTCCACCAAGCACTGAGAAAAGACCTTTTCAAGTGAGTTGCGGTGGCTGCAACACCCCTTGTCAAGAGTGTTAAAAGATGAGTGTTTGGTTGGGGCTGTGCAGTAACAGTGTGAGGTAGAGTCCATCCTGTATGGAAACTAGCCAGTTCCTTGGGAGTTTTAAGGTGAAACATCCAGCACTCCCTGCTAACTAAGATCCTGAGTGACCCCAGGACAAGCAGTTCAGTGCAGCCCAGCACAGCTGGGCTTTACCATCATTTCTAGCTAGCAATTAGTCCTGGTTTCAGTGAGTGGATTGGGAGTGATTAATTTCCATTTCCCGATGAGGAGACAGGAGGAAAGGAACATTTCCTTTTTCTTAAGCTGGGATAGCTGGCACTGGGAGCTGTGTGGTGAATCTATTGTGTGAGACAAATCACACACGGACTGTGAGTTGATTTGTCACCCTGGCAGCACCATTTGTTTGCACACTAAGTTTTAGCAGCAGCCGTTTTGTAGCACACCATGTTTCTTAATGCTTGAGGCCAGTGCAGTTTGTGAGCTCAGGGTGTGCATGACTGAAGGGAAAAAAATGTCCATGGGGAAAGTATGCCTAAGGTACCCCCATTCTCATGGAACTAGAGTTAACCTGGGCTGCAAAGAAAGAAAGACGCATAAAAAGCAGAGACTGCAGGAGTTTGGCTGGAACCAGCCAGAATTATGAAGTATTTAGTGATGATAGATAGAGTCAGGATAGCAATCTAGTGTTTAAAGGGCCCATCTGGAAGATTTACATAATCACCAGTTGGAGAGATCTGCACAATAGATCTCCAGGTAGAGCACCCTTGGCAAGTGAGGTGTTGGCTTAAGGCATTCTGCACTTAGTGAAAGGATGCTTCTTTGTGTCTTAAAACTCCTCCTACCTTCAGGGGAGGAGGCATGTCAGGAGAGACGCTGTGAGATGCTCAGGTTTTAGTGCAGTGGGTGGGAATGAAATAAAGATCTCCTTCCCTTACATTCATGTATTTTTTTCATTATCTGAAAAAGTTTGCCCAAAGCCCCAGTTCCTACAAACAAAATTTCAGGAGACTAAAATATCAGAATTTTATGTGAAATATCTAAAGGGCAGGGGAAAAGAAGCATCAGCTTATCTTACCTTTCCTTAACAGTAGAACTACTAGTAATCTAACATCCACGGTCCATGTTAGTTTTTTGGATGATGATCTTCACTGTGCTTGTGGGAAAATGAAATCCACTCTTTAGGTTTTGCTACAGACTCAAAAGCTCACATGGCACACTAATAAAGCACAGCTCCTGTTAATGTTATTTTCAGGCATCTGAAGTACTGTCTAGAGTTTCCTCACTGCAGAATTTCTGTGGATGATGGAGCAGATCAAGCTGTGTAATTTGAAGTCCTTACATAACATAACCTCTGAAAAGTGCTTGTCACTCAAACACTTCTGAGAAGTAGCTCCCAAAATAAAAAATAGTTAAGTACCACATACGCTACTTGTTTCTTTTCTTTCATTTCTCATCTGGAGAGGCAACAGCTCTTTTGTATTGCCTGTGTAGGTGCTTTTTAAATCTACATCATCTTTTACCAAAAATTTATTCTTAGTTAAAAAAGCAAGAGAAGAACATGAACAGTCAGCTTTAATTTTTTACTGCTTACTGTCATCATCTTCATGGTAGTGGGAAGTGAAAGGCAATAATAACAACTCAAAATCTTGTCTTCAAATAATAATAAAAAAAATTGCTCCTCAGAGCTTATAAGGGTTTGAAAGTAGAATTTGGCTCATTGGGATTGGTCAAAAAAACAGGCACATGTGTGTAAAGTACAAATAGGAGAGGAGGAAAATGCTAATAAAACCACTGGGTAATGAGTTATCTCCCTCTTCGTCCACTGTCAGGTTACCTCTCACTTTACCTGCTACCACCTATCACTGCTACAAAACAGAGATTTAGACATAAATCCAGGGGACCCCCCCCACCCCTTCCCACACACCCCCTGTACTGGGAAAGTGTCGGATTATCTGAAGGGGATCAGCTTTTAAACAAACATTCGCCATTGCTGAAAGAAGTTTAAACTCCAGTCCCATTAAACAACACAAATTCTGTTAATTTTATTTTATTTTGTTTAAATTGATCCTCTTTCTAATTTTTGTATTGTAATTTATGGGGGAAAAAGACCTCAAACATGTTTCTCCTGGGCTACCTTAACATGAAACAGGGGGATGATCTTTCTGTTGTTCTTCCTGGCTTATTTTAAATTCAACTCACTAGATGCTATAGACATTATTTGAATTCTTTCTCTTTTTAAAAAAACTAATTTTACTGTCATTCTTAATACTGAGTTAATATTTGAGCTGCAGTAACTTAACAACAGGAGCAAATCAATGTTTCATGAAACTTAATGTAAACTATCATCTTGAGGTGGAATATTCTTCCTTAAAAAAGAGGAGAAATTAGAGGAAATGAGGAAAACAGGATATTGAAAATTTGGCTGCTTATTTACATAACTGAATATGCATTTGGAAAATGAATCACTAATTTTACATACTTATTTTGAATCTTTTGATACAAGATTTTAAAAACATCTTGAAATTTCTTACTTGTTTAGAAATGTGGCATTTCCCTGTTGGAGACATGTATTGTCTTCCAGAACTGAAATCCATTTGTGGTGGTGTGTGTGACAGTTTAGATGATATTTCTTAAATTGCTGTGAGTGAATAATCACTCCTATTTACTTTTGGTATGGAAAAGTAAAAAGTAAACTCTACTAGTGATCAAAATTTGCAAGCGCTTCTCTGCAGCTAAACAGCATTGTCTTGCCAGGGGAAGGACAAAGACAGAGCCTAATTAAGTTGCTTCTGACTCCATGTTGGAGATTGGAATGGTATAGCTCAGTGTCACAAGAAAAGGAAACCCAGCCCCAGCCCTTGGCAAGCAGTGTCCTGTCAGCCCACCTTTCTGTGCCCTGCCCAGCCCCCAGTGCCAGCCCAGGGCTCCACAGGCCCCACCTCAGCCCTGCCAGCCCCTGTGGCACTCCTGGTCACTGCACAGATTGAGATAGGCCTACTGAGAGATGACATCCCCAAAGGCACTCAAGAGCTGTGTTGGACTTACTCAGCCTCCTGCATCCTTGCTGGAAGCTGCTGTTGATGGACAACTTACTAGGAAATTTATTTGCAGTATTCAGCCAAAGACTGGCAGCAGCCCCGTCCTCATCCAGCAATGTCACCAAGCTCTCGAGTACATCAACAGGAGTTTATTTTATGTGAGCCCATCATGGAGCTCAGGGAAGGGACTCTGTTTCTGTGAAGTAGGAAGTATGCAAAGTACACACCATGTTTACAAAGTACCTTAGTACCATTTTCACTAATTTTTACTGGAGAGTCAGTGGTTGTTTCAAAGGTGGATTAGTCACTCTGACCATAATTACAATCTCTTGGAATCTGCTTCAATGTTTCGAATTGGCTTCAGGCCTCATGGTCAGAAAGTGGGTCCATCTCAATCTCAAGACTAAACTTGATTAGTAACTCTTGTAGCCTTCACACTATCCTGGTTTGTAAGTGAAAGACTGAGTGCCATGCACAGAAACCTGTGGCATCATAAACTGCATCTGCATGGAAATGTGCAGATGAAATAGAGCCCTGGTGTTCCTGGGCTGAGGATCAGAAAGAGGAGCAACCACAGCCACTGCTAATTTTCCAATCGTGCATCCCTGGACAGCATTCCATTGGATAACTGGGCACGCAGAGCTTGCACAAGAAGCCAAAGCACAACCCCTTTTAACAAGGCAAGACGAAATGGACTACCTAAGTTTGAATAGACCTTTCATAAAAACTCATTTTTTTTTCTGATTTGTATCCTGGAGATGTGTTATAGATTGCTTAGAAGTGTCTCCACCACGAAGCCCTGCAGGAGGAACATGAGCAGGCACCAGCTTGTGCGCGACACGCTTTAGCATGCTTGGAGGTACAAAGAATTGTGGAGAGGCGATGTGTATGTACATTGTGTGGGAGGATACACCATGCAGATTTGATTGCATCATCTTGCTCGCTTTTTTCTTTTCTTTCTTTTATTTTTTTTTTTGTTCCAGATGGTAAAACAAAGACTGTAGTGAAACCCGTTTTCTCCCAGGAAGAGGTGGGAGGGAATTTTATATGAGCGAGAAACTTTGCCTCGAGTCGAAATCTGGGGCCTGGACTAATGAACTACCTGTAATTCATATTGTACTAAATATTGCTGAAACTAGGCATGTACTAATCATGAACCATGCCAAACTATGCATAATTACTACACTTTCTCTGTAACAGTAATTAATTTGTGTTAGCAACTTTGATTAATCTTTGTAATCTAAAAGTAAAGTGCCTCTCAGACATGAAAGGCTAAGTGCTCAGGGTTGTTATTGCAGCCCAGTGGAGGGTGTTTCAATCCAGTGAGGGGGACAAAGCTTAAAAGAATCAAACTAAGGCTGATATTTATGAACTAATGAAAACTCTTAACTGTTAAAGCTTTCTGGTGTTGCCACAGAACTCACTGTCTAAACTACAGTCTTCTGTACATTTGTCCTGAAAGAGAAGAGAACTGACAGTAAGAGAGCTCCTCTGAGGGCCGTTCCAGAGATGAGGGACTGAGATTCCACCTGAGAGGGCAAGCTCTGTATTTAGCATTCCCAACCCTGTACGGAAAACTCACCCAGAAATTCCCTTTAGTCTGGACGTGCCCAGTTCTGGGCACGGCTGTTGAACTCCGGTCCTGCCAGTCCCACTGTTGGTCCCAAAGGTGCCAGTTGTGAGGGGTTTGGGATTTGGGATTTGGGCATGCCTGCTTTTCAGGAAAGGATGCTAAGGGCATCAGCCCACCCTGCTGACAGCAGAGCCCGCAGGAGCTCGTGTAGGAACCAGTTCTGACACCACTGCACAGCAGAGTTTCCATTCGTCGCTGCCAACCTCCCCGGCTCCTCACCCAAAGGAGCCCAGAGCTGCTGAAAGGACTTACATCACCAAATGCTGACTGTGATTTACCCAGGCTTTGTAAACAACCAGATCTACAAGAGCTAAAATTTCTGAGGCAAACAGATGTGTCTCTGCAAACCCATCACAAGTGCCCCCGGGTTTGTAAGTCATCGTGCTGTTGCTCTCCCTGTCCCTCAGACATGTTAATATCACAGTTATTGTCCCTTTGCTTCCCCTGTTCGTACAGTTTCCTGGAGAGGAGCACGGCATGGGAGGCACAATGACATGATGATCTTTTGGAAATGGATAATCTAGAGATTACTAATGAACTTCAGCTTGATTTAGATAATTTTTTTAAAAAATGCTGCTACTACCTCAATGCCTGGGATCAATTCTGTTTTCACAAGTTAGAGAAATATATTTAAAACACGAAATTATTAGAAAATGTAAATGTGATTCTTAGAATTTATACTTTTTTTATGATGCTGATTCAACAAAGGAATTAATTGTGATAGTTTATTTTCTTACAGTTGTGATTTGTGCCAAATATTTTATAATCATAAAGCTATCCTTTTGATATCAGTCTAAATAGACAATATATATTGATGTTAAAACAAGCTTTGTAGAAGACATTTTCTTTAAATCAGGCATGGGACTTTACATTTATTAGAAGGTGTTCACAAAAATAAGGGTAACATCATGCATATTCTTTGCAACTAAACCCAGTTATGGTTACAGTTCGGAAATAAATTTAAATAGACATATGGAGATACAGTAGTATATTTATACTCTATTTATGACATTTAGTGTACTGATAATTCTTAGCAATACAGCAGAAGTCTACAACCAGCTGATGGAAGGATTGCATAAGGAGGAAGAAACTGCTTCAATTTCTCACATTATTTACGTGGCTTGACAAGAATGTCAGTGTGAATTGCCTCCTAAATCTGGGGGGCAAGAACAAGTCAAGACTCTACTTTTGCAGTACAAAACATTTACACACAAAATACACATGCATTGCAATGCACTGGGAATGGGTAAAGCAAGGAGAACCCTGTTCCTCGATGCTTTATTAACACAATTCTACAAAGGAGTCTCAAATAGGATTATACACTTCAGTCACAGTAAGGCCACAATATTACAATGGATAAGGACCATAGAATTGGACATTCTGTGGTAGCAATTGAACCCTTCCTTCCTTACAGATGTTTGTACATGTTCCTGGATGGGATCTCATCAAAGTCCTCCTGCTATTTCTTCTGTAAGTTTAACATATTGCTTAATACAACAGTTAGCACAGTAGAGAAGGGTACTGGCACAGGGAAAACAAAACCTATGGAACATTCATGGAGTTTTCAGACTATTTGTTGGGGGCATTGAGATGAAGCTGGCTAATCCGAAAAGAGACTAGCAAAGGATTTCCTCAAGTTTCGGATGGTTTCAGCTTTTGCTTCGTCTTCATTCACAGATGATCGGAAGAAGGAGGACTCTGTGAAGCTGAAGGCGTTGGTCAAAGACTGCGACTTGCTGCAAGACAGAAACACAACAGGTTTGGTGTGGGCACACAGTCCCCAGCTCCTGTCCACTCATCACTCCTGTCATTGAGGAGAGCAGGAAACTCACAGAATCACAGAATCTGCTGAGTTGGAAGCGACCCACAGGGATCAGCCAGTCCAGTCCCCAACCCTGCACAGGCCCATCCCCAAGAGTCGTATCTTGTGCCCCAGAGCATCATTCAAACACTCCCTGAGCTCTGGGAAGAACCTTCTTCTGATGTCCAACCTAAGCCTGCCCTGACACAACTCCAGGTCATTCCCTAGACAGTGAACAAAATGGGCATTGATCACAAGCAACAGACTTATAGACAACTCCCCACATTCATTCTGCACTTTGACTTGAGAATAATGTCTGAGGGTAATATGTTTTTTAAGGAACACACTGGTGGTTTGTTTTCTTTCTACAGATCTCAAATGCTGCATTCCAGTAAACTGAATGATGTAAATTAGAACTTGAGGAAAATATGGGCCTGCCTAGTAAATCCAAATCACAACCAAACATGAGTGATTAATAATTGATAATCATTGTGATCAGTTATGCACAAAGTAAAACCACATATATTGGCAAGAGTTTGAATAATGAATCATAAAGTTGTAATGTGCTCTCCCTCTCCCTCTCTCTATATATTGGACATTAGATCCTAAATGGAAGCTTAATGACACTTTATAGTTTAAAAAAAGTACCTCAAATTAGATATAATTGTTCTTGTCTCTAAGCAGTTAGTCTGGCAATGCTACCCCATGCTTAGTGCTGTCATGTAACTTCTGTGTGAGTTTCCATCAGCATGAAAAGCATAACACACAAGGAAAACAAGAAGGAAAATAGCTGATGTTTAAAACTTTAACTCATGACTTTTCAGATAAAATAATATCTAAAAAATAGGCTTGAATTTAAATAGAACACATGAATGAATTATATAAACTTCTTACAGAGACATCCCCAAATTAGTAAAACTGGTTAACTGGTTTCATTTTTATCTCAGTACAATAGGTTTCAATTTTGGCTATAGGAAAACTGCAACACTTTTCTTACTCAGATTGTCTGAGACTCTTCATGGTTTGTAGCCTCTCTACTTCTAAACTAATCCTGTACAGCAAACACTGCTACAGGCAGTTTAGGTTTTTCATAAATTATAGTTGTGCTAATGAGAATAGACTGATAAATGTTTGTTTGTGCTCTCTGAAAGAGGGAGGGTGGGAAGCAGCACTTGACTTGATTAGTAACACAATAAGTAGCCTAATTAAATATTTATTCACAGATTAATAACATGTACATACAGGTTAGGCAACAGCATGTGGGTGAATACAAAGCATACACATGCAAATAGAGTTAATTCTACAGGCAGGAGATCTGAGCCTTGGTGTGGACCTAAAACTGCTTCTGAAAGTTAGAAAAACTACTCTTATGGCTTACGTCTTAAAAACTTTAATTTCTCATTTGTTATTTTATTTTAAATAGAGACTCTTCCGTTTGAAGAAGAGAAAAATTAATCTAGATGTGAACAAAGAATTAAAGAGAGAAAGGTGGTACAGTCCTGCTGTAACTGTTCTTAGCTGCTTTTCTTCAATGTCAGGAGTTGTTAAGTTTCAAACTATAAACTAGTTTCCATCTTGCTTAAGAAAATCTATTTTCTATGTATACTTAAATGATGGATCAATTAACTTGAGTTTTATGATTGTAAATCAGAATAAAGAAATACATTGTCCTAGGAAGGCAAGGAAAATATTGTCATCTTTGCATATTGTCATCTAAGGTATCTTTTACACTGAGTGGGGCTCAGGAGAGGACTCAGAGTTGTTTCCCACCAATATTAGCGTATGCGTGGTTGGAACAAGGGGTTCTCTGTTCCTGGGGTGAAACAAAGCCTACACACCAGTCTTTGGATCAAAATACAGAGAATGGGGCTGTGATTCCATCAGCAATAGGATTTGTGTGCTGAAAAACTGCAAAGCACTGCTAATACCTTCCCCAAGTTTTCTGCTTCTGGCTGGATTGTAGTTGTGATGTGTAGCTGTGAGGGGAGATCCTTTCCATGTTCCTTACTGTAAGGAATCTTCCAGGAGTGATACCCAACAGGCAGTTTTGTGCATCCCCTGGGCTCTGCAGTCAGGGCCACCACACAAGTGCAGAAATGATTTGGCATCCACAGTCAAACGTGTTCACTTGGCTTGTTTCTGGCCTTTGTAAATCGAATCTGTTATGTGAGTGACTGCAAGGTTAAAAGTTTAAATAGATAAGACTTCCTCTTAGTGTGCAGGCTCACAGCACACCCAGCTCGTGAGTCAGTGGCACCAAAAGGAGGAAACAAAGAGGAGAAAGACGATGCGTTTTCAGACCTCGCTGGGGCAGAGATTGCACAACCAGTAAATGGAATTTTGTGCAGTGCTTAGGATGTAACAAATGATACTGGATCACTAACACAGAATCCCAGAATATGCTGAGTTGGAAGGGACCCACAAGAACCATTGAATCCAACCCTCAGCCCTGCACAGGCCCATCCCCAGGAGTCACCCCCTCTGCCCCAGAGCATCATCCAAACCCTCCTGGAGCTCTGGCAGTCTTGGGGCTGTGCCCGCTGCCCTGGGGAGCCTGGTCAGTGCCCAAAATACTAAGCTTTTTGAAATATTTAGCCTCATTTTAAACCTGGGAAGAAATGTACATTTTATCCCTGAATATTAGCCCAACTCTCAAATTACAGTTTGGCAACAAAACCCATGTTACGAGGAGAAAAGAAAATTGATAAAGTGAATCTTACTTAAGTTGTGGATGAGACTGAGGCTTCTGTTGTGGAGCAGGCTGTGGAGCTGGCTGTGGAGGTGGCTGTGCCTGTGGCTGTGGCTCTGCTTCCTTGGATAATCTGCTGCTGGGAGGACCGTGAGCCTGGGGCCGTGGCTGCTGAGTGGTGGGTCCGGGTGGGCGCTGTGGCTGGGAACTCGAGGGCTTTGCTGCCTGCCCAGGGGGGAACACGCGCTGGGGCTGCAATGGCTCCTGGCTTTGGGATTGCATTCCTTGGGGTTGCACTGGGCCCCCTAGGTTCAGTACAAGAAAAACTTCATAATGTTATAGTTTCAAAGAGTCCTTATTAGACTTCATATCCAACACTTTAAAATAATCCTCGAATGTGATTAATTCTACTTTTGAGGCAAAGTTCTATGAATATGGATTGTACTTTCAGGTAGTCAATACCACTAATCATACTCAGTATATTAGTAACTTGCTTGGAGCCCCTAATTTATCCTTAAAAGTGCTAAATATTACCCAGCTTATCCCAGCAGTAGAGGTACTGACTTCAAACCAAATCCAGGGAGTTACACCAAGAATAATGTTGGCCTGAGTTAAGGAGAGGCTGAGAGATAACTGACCATGGCAGTAACATCTATTTCTGCAATACAGTTACTATTTTCTGGGTAGTTATCATGGATTTGCTGCTTCAAAGCCTTAAAATTATTTCTATTCCTCTTAGATTAATTCTTATAGCAATAAAACAAATTTATACTGAAATTTTCTGGCTAATTTAAAGTATTTTAATAACTTACTTGACCCCTTAGTGAGATATGTCAAGAACATTACAAGAAACAAGAAATTCATTACTAACTCTTTACCAAGATGATCTTTCCACTGAAAAGGAAGGGTATTGGCAAACTACTGCATTAAGTGTGAAAATACAATGTGTAGTAGAGCCTTAGGCTATGAAATCCATGGCTGAGAGATGCTACATCATACAGCAGGTTTTTTCTGCTTTCTGACTGAAATAGTGCTGTATCAGATACCAGTGGGCTGCTTTTATCTCTGATCCCATGTATGACTGTGGTTTTCTGGGCCAAATGTTATAACTGAGTCTTACTCCTTGCACGTGACAACACACACAGGACTTCGGGGGAAGAGAGGATGGGGCAAAATTCTGAGCCTTGGTTTGTATAACGTTTCACTCAGGATAAGAGCTTTGATGAACAGTAAATATTATAGAAGACAACTGATCCAGATGTTCTGAATACTTGGGAAGTTTCAGTCCTACACAGACATTTAGTGCAAGCAAAAGATTTAATCTACTCAAGTCTCTAAAAGAAAACCTTCATATCTGGAAGCACCACTGCAATACATGATTTTTTATTTGTTTTGTTTTAATTGCTGTTATAGTTAGCTTTCCCCTTATTCCATGAGATTCCAGTGTGTATGTCTGAGAACATCATGTGCTAACACTTCAGTAAGCTTTAACACAGTTGTAGCAGTGTGTTAGTGTGGTGTAGAAAGATAAATAGCATAAATAGCACGTACTGTATGTTAAGGAATGTGCCTTCATTGTTTATTAATTTGAACCACTTTCATAGGAAATATTTGAAGGTGATAACATGGTCTTGCAACATCTTAATAAGGAGCATTTTCTTATTAGTCTCCTTTCACTCAATATTGAAAACCAGAAAGGTTTCTTTCCCCCACTTGTACATACAGGCTTGAATGCCAGAAACTTTACACTGAAGACAGATATAACTTTCTTTTATTGCACATTAAGCTGTACAAGATATTTCACATAAAAGATATACTGCTGTCACATTTCCAGCATTTGCTCACTTTCTTGCAGCTGGGTTGTACAAAAGGCAACAATCATGAAAGGAACTTTTACCAAAAATAACTCAACAAAACTGAACATTAAGCCTACACTGTAAAACATCTGTTCCCTGTTACCCACAATATTGCACCTAAGCATGCTGACATGCAGAGAGACATGTTGGCTTGTTTCTTGGCTGTGGGATGGAGGAATAGTGTGTGTCCCTGCGAGTCCTCCACAGTCAACAGGCTGCAATCCCGCCTGGAACACCCTTCTGTGCACACACAGTACACAAATGGCGTGTGGAAAGCTCTTGTGATCACTGGTACTACTCCATGCAAAAAATACCAACTGCTTGGAAGAAAATCCATCATCAGATTCATTTCTCCACCCCAGGGCAGGATGGTTTGTTCACTTTTAGGGGTATGGAGGGAAGGATTTGTGAACCTGATTCTAAGAGGAATTTTCTTACTATAGAACAAAATAGCCAATGCCATCGTTGGAATGATTACTGACCCAGACAAATGCTGATCACTAAAGCTAAATATTCATGTCATTTACTGATAGGTAGTAAACAGTAGCACTTACCACAAACATTTAAATAGCTAATAATGCATACCGTAATTCTCATCTCACCAGCCAACTTGTACAAATAAAAGAAACACTAAGAATGATGAGACTCACTGATAATTTTTTCCAGTGTTTGTAGAGAAAACAAAAGTAGAACATAAGGCTGTTTTCCCTTCAAACATAATTGTTTGCACTACACTAATGGCCACTACTCATCTTTGTACATATTCAAGACGAAAATTATAGTTTTGTGGCTCACTTGCAACTAAGCTTTCTGGTATGCCAGCAGTGTGCAGCCTGTGCTTCTGGGCTAGGCTTCTCACAACAGATTAACTTGCCTGCCTGTGAAGTTCTCTGAACATTACATTATAAATTGGTTCTGTAAAAATCACAAATAATTTGCCTACAGAATATCTAGCAGTTGTCAGGCATCTCAAGTCTTTTTGCATGTTTAATGCCAAGCAATTACTATAAACCCTATTCATGTGGATAACGTTGGGACTGGATTTTCTTTATAGCTATCTGGATACTCCTAGGTGTAAAACAGTAGATAGACCTGAGCTGGTAAAGAAAACCACTGACACTTGTGTCTTGCATTCTAATCCAAGAGCAACATCCCTGGCTGGGTAAAGGTACCTTGGTCTGCCATACCCTCACACCTCAGTATTTGAAAAAAAAGGAGCTATTATAGGAAGTTTAACAGTCCTTGAGGTACTTCTCACCAAACAACCTGGGATTTAAATCTTAGGTAAGTATAAGATTTTTTAAAAGTATTTGCATTAGTTTTCATTAAAAATCTCCATAGATTACTAATTCAGAATGACAACAAAAGGTGCTACTTAATTGAAATAGGATACATTAAATACTCACGCTTTCACTGAGATATTGCACATAGGTGGCCCATTTACATAGCTTTGTAGCTAATAATTTAATGCAGATTTACTAAAAATATGAATACCAGTATGTAAAATAGAAGATATTTTAAATATTCCTTGGGAAGAACTGTATTTATGGAGTCACCGAAATATTAGACTTCCACTTGTGTATAAGTAAAACTCAAATGTTAATAAACTTTATAAAATTATAAATAAAAAGCTTCACTAGCAAATTCTAATCTAGACTTTTAAAAATATATCTGGATCACCTACCTATTGGTCATGCACACAAAAATAAAGGCTATGAGTACAGTGTGCACACACTCACAGAGTAAGCGAAAGGATTTAGGTTTGCACCTCGGTGGGATTTTATGTAATGATATATATAATACTCAAAAATACTGTCTAATCATCCATCATGTACAGTTGCACGGGGCTCTGGGGAGGCACATTCTTTGTACACTGTTGACAACAGCCCTGAAATCACGAGTTTTACAGAGGAAGGTTGGTAAAGCATTACACGCACAGACAGGAACAAGGAAACAACCAGACGGCAGAGTTGACACTGCATAGAAAAAACACAGTCCAGGTCAGCACTGAAACAATGCAAAAACTGAACAAAATTGGCATGTTTGCTTTTAAGATTGTGTGTTTGCTTCTTTTCTTTTTGGTTGTTTTTGTTTGTTTGTTTGTTTGTTTTTTTCCATTTTTGCTTTAACCCTTGCTTTTAGTCTCAATTATCTAAGTAGCCTGGACTTGTTTTGGTCCTACTGCAACGCCATTACAGTCGAGAATGTACTGTAAACAACCTTGAGGTGGTGGTCGCTGAGGTGGCATTTTGTTTGGCTCTGGCTCCTTTAGGGATCCACTCTGGAAAACACATTTGAAAACAGAAGAGTTAAAAAAAAAATAAAAATTAGAGTAGCTTAGTTCCAAGTTTCCACTAATTTGTCTTTATTTTCATTAGAAACTTCTTTAGTGTTGAGGCTGAACATACACTTGAAATTTATTCCAGATAACATTTTTAAATTTAGTTGCTGTCTGATGTAATCTATGAATCCTGGGCTAATCCAAAGCTCTTAAAAATTTGTTTCCCTTTGCAGCACGTGATCACAATATGGGGGAGTGCCTTCTCCAACCACCTCCATTTGTAGAAGGTCTTTCTCCTCAGTTCCTAGAACTGGGAAGGACTTTTCTGTGTCTCAGTGCTTTGCTCCCTTTTTATAGGATAGACTGAATAGCAAATGGATTTCAACTGATACCGCTGTGTAATTTAAGAAATAATGCATTTTTAACTCTGTTCCCTTGTCCCCAGAAGTATGAGCACAGCAGGATGTCATGTGGTGGTTTCACTTTGATTCACTGACTGGAAAGGAAAGGGAGATAGTCTGCTCTAGGTTAAGTATTTTGCTAAGCAGAATGAAAGAAGAAAGCAAAAACCACAGACAAATAATAAAAATAATTGAAATTAGTTCATGCTACTCCATCTGACATGTTATTAGAAACACATGTAATACTTAATTTTCAAAACAGGAGATTTATTTGGCACTATCTTTTTCACATATAAACTTGCCCAGAGGAAAAGATGGGCCTGACCCAACACATTGGAGCAGAACACGCTCTGGGAATCGGTATTTGAATACAAACTGTGTCTTAGGCCCATCTCTAATACTCTGAAATGTGAAATACGTTAAATCATTGAACACAATAGCTTAGGTTTTTTTCTTTAAAGATACAGAAAATTAAATCACCATCTGTCAAGAGGGAAAAATCCCAGAATTTATTAATTGGTAAATGCAAAAGCAATTAAATGTGTTTCTTGCAGAGCTTACTGTTTTTTTCTGGTATATTTGTATTTGATCTTATAACTCCAGAATAAATCTTAGTCACTGAGCTGTGAATTCCTGCACAGCCATCCAGCACTTGCAGTTTTAAATGGTACAAGACAACTCTCCATCACATGCAGCTGTTGCAAACTACTTTGTCTGCTTCAGCTACATAAATAAAAAACCACAGGACAGGTCTAAAACTGGAATTATTCAGTGTTACCAACCTTCAGAAGCCCAAATGGGGAGTACAAATGATACAAATTTTGCTCCTTGTGTTACCTGACCCAGTTACAGAGTTCTTGGTGAGCACCATTGTGAGGATGAGGACGTGTAGAAAATAAGAGAATTTGGTAAGCAAAGACACAGCCACCAGGAAACGTTCTACTGCTTTAGTGTGGGGTAAAGACCACTCTGGTTTGTTTCCCTCCTCCCTCCAGTTTTCTGGACCACACGCGGATGCTGCCGTGCTCTCCTCTGCCCTGCAGCACCCGCAGGGTCTGTGGTGTCCCCTCTGCTCACAAGCTCACTGAGACAACGTGCATTCCCACCAAAGAGCTCCTTGGGGACTGGAAAGCTCTCCAGGCTGCCCTGGGGGAGCCAAGTCTTGTCACATCCTGTGGTTCTGGAGCACCTGGCAGCCTCCTCCCTGCTCCAGGGCACACAGCAGACTACAGGGACCTGGGCCTAAAGATGTCCAAGAGCTTCTTTCTGGAGCAGCAAACAGACCATGTGAGAATGCAGTATGATGTTTTCTAAGTACTATGATTACCAAGTGCTGGGCTTAGGAGGGGCTATAACCCAACCTGTGTGTTCTCTGCAGTGGCAGAGGGTGACCAGGGAGGACGAGTGCTCCCACTTTTCTACTGAAATAAAAGATTATGTAGGTAAAACTCATGTTTTATTTAGAAACTGAAAACACAGGCTGGCAGTCTAAATTCACATCCACTTTTGTGTTAAAACAACACCTGCAGGGCCTCTGTCTCCTCCATACCTCAAGGCTGAAGCAAATCTGCCATTTGTTCTTGCACTGAAATGGTCTTGGGTTTTATCACACAACTAAACTGACTTGACGTGACAGCACCAACACTTATGCAATCTGCATATCTCTCCATCTTACCAAGAAATTATTTTATCCTAAATTGAGCTTTAAATAAACATTTTAGCAGCTTGTTAATGCTTACCTCAACTCTTCTGAAAGTTTAGAGCCTTTGTGCTTTTTCAGTTGATCTATTTCCCCCTTTCTAGTCACTGACTGCAGCTGTCCTGATTTTACCACCCACACATCCCTTTTTTTTTTTTCACCAGATATCACCTGGTGCTTCCAGGAACCTCACCCACACTCCAGGCCAATCACATGGGTATATTACTTTGGCTAATTAGCCAACCCACCCAGGCTGACCCAAAAAGTCTAATTAGCATTACATTCCTAATTGAGAAATCTTACGCATGGTTTTTCAGTGGTCTGTAGTAATCCAGCCCTTTTCATGAGTCTGTCTTTCAGACAGTCAGAAACCTTGATACTTGATATTAAAGACAGGCTTTGAACCAGCCTCGCTTGCTGTCCTGAGCCAAGACCTTTAATAAAATCCAGGCTTCTTCTGAAACACCAGTTGCTGGCAAATTAACTCCAGACTGTCCCTTCTCATCTCTCCAAGGTGCTGTGCCAATGTAACTGTGAGAGCTGCTCACTTCTTGCAGGCAGCACAGCCCCTCTGAACAGAGATGCTGGACCAGACCTGTCCTGCAGATTTATTCACCCCTCTTGTTTTTTTTCTGTTTTCCTTTGTTGCCCAGCCTAGAATTTCATCCTCATACCACTTTCTTTTAGCACAAACATGTTTTCCTGTACTAGAGTTCTGATCTACAAACTTGCCAATTGCTTGGTTCAAACATTGGATGAATCGAGGATTAAATGCAGCACATATCAGGGGAAATGGCCCTGTGTAGTTTTTTACCTGGATGCTCAGGGCTAAAGAGCAAAATCACCAGTACAGAAAGTAGAAATGACAGTGTTTGGTATGGTTTGGGATTACTGAGTGAGGTGTGGTAACTGATGTCATAGGGAGCCCTTTTTATTTTCATTTCATGGAACACAACTTTCATATCACATCCAAATTCCCCAGAGAGAAGGGATTGCTGATGTTGACAGTAACGTTATAAAGAACTGCTTATAGAAGCTCTGATGTTCAAAGAGGTTTACTGTTTATATAACTATCCTAAAAATTACAGCTTCACTTGTGGAAACCTCTAAGCCACATGAATGCTGCAAATACACTCCAGTGATTTCTCAGCTCTGGGTATAACAGGGGATGATTTGGCTGCATAATGATCTTTAAGAATATTGGCCAATTATAGCCAGAGCAGAACCCCCACTACCTTATCTAGAAGACAGATGTCTCCAGATGCATCTGTAGCACTTCCTTCCTTTCTGCACCTACCTGAAAGTCTTCTTAGAATTTTAGGGGTAGAACTGGAGGAAAGAACTGTTTGTTCTTCAAAACATGTTTTATTAGAATTTGATTGAGGTATTACTTCTTTTTCTACCTTGTATATTTATATAAATGCAGATTGGATCCATATACACTTGAATTTTGAATAGTCTGAAGAATGTTGAAATGGGTGGGAGCAAAAGCAGCAACTTGGCAGGGAAATAGCCCTTGGGCAAAAGAGATGCTAAACAGAGACCCAGCAAAAATTGATTTTGATTTTGATTTGGCAGAGTTTGAAGACTGTGACCTATAGTTGGAGCATGGAGAGTTGTTTTTGGGTCTCGTTTGGTTTTCTTTGTAATGCAAGGACAGAAGCTTTTCATAGGTATTTCAGTATTTGAAGGGAAAGCCATGTTTTTCAGGTCAAGAAGTAGAAGGATCAATTGAAAGTTGCCAAAATATGAGCTGAGTTAGACCTTGTAAAGGAACAAGAATAAATAGTAAAATAATTAAGTAATAAGAGAACTAAGAAAAAATGTGATTGCTAAGGAGAGAGATAATTTAGATAGTTTAAGTAGGGTGTCAATAATAAATGAATATTTGAAGTGCCATAGATTATGATAAATAGATGAGCAGGGGCAAGATGGCAGGTGGGATAAAAGCTGAAAATAAGATGCAGGTAAAAGTCAAACATTTTTCATCTCAGAAATGAAAAGTAGCTGATTCATGAAATATAGGATTCCATCTAGCAATTGGGAATGCACAAGTTACACTGGAGAAGGTTAAACACTAATACTACAGGAATGAAATTGTGGGTAAGAAAATGGCTGGTGGGGTAGTAGGCAGTTACTGAAGAAAAACTAATGGGAAGGATGTAAGTGGGATGTAGAACTCAAACAGAATATTCATTAATTTAGCTGGCAAAAAGAAGGAGGAGGGTGCTACTAAAACCTGTAGATGATACAGATCTGGAAGACTATAGGACCAAAATATCCTAAAGAAAGAAAAAAATTGATGAGTGGAGTTACAGGGAAAAAAAAAAAAAAACAAAAACAAAAAGGGAAAAATGCCTTAAATGCAATGTCCAAAATAATTTATTTACAGCATAATAACATGCATCTGTCAGAAATGCAGAGCTCACTAACTGAAATCTAATGGGAAAGATTTGTGCAGTGAAAAAATCAGAATCTTATCACACAGTCAGTGAAGTGTTTGCAGGAGGTGTTGGACAAGATGCTGGGTATCACTGACATCAGCCCTGCTGGGCAGAGCTGGATGTAACCTGAGCTGGCCCCGAAAAGTGCTGTTCAACTGCCCAGGCAGATGGAAGAGGCTCTGCCTACAGCATTTGGAGGAATATGTCTTGTTTAGTTCAGTAAAATGAAGGCTTGAACACAGTACAGTTGCTTTTCATAAACATGTTGTACTGGTAAAGAACTAGAGGCAAAAAACAAAGCCAAAGGACAATATAAACCAAGAAGAAATAAACTGAGTAAAACCAGGTTGGAAATAAACACATATTGTATAACTCAGCTAAGCAGTGAAATCCTGAAGTGGTTTTCTGATAGGGAGCATCCAAAAGAAGAAACTCTTCAGTAACTTGCTGCTCCTGCATTATACATTTAATGTGCAGTGAGTGTGACAGGGAGGCTTTCTGGCTGCTGCCTAAGACCTGAGCCTGGTGCAGGTGAGGATGGCAGAGGTGATGTGTCTGCTTCATTTCAGTGATGCTGAACAGGCCTGCAAAGGTTGTGCTGTTTCTTGTATTACATATCCCTGTGGACTGAGAGAGGCAGTGAAACAGTCACAGGTCCAGTGAAGAGATGTGTGTATAAGCCACATCTCCCAAAGAATCCACCTTCACTTTGTCCAGTGCAGGGGGGCAGTGGGAGGACAGATGGCTCCTGCTTTTCACAGGTTTTTGGAGTACCAGTGTTCAGCCTTGGAAATTGGTATGGAAGAGATACCCTCAGCAAAACTGATGCCAGCCAAGTGTTTCTTCATGTTGAAGTTGTGATGAAGAATTCAAAAATTTAGAGCAGCTCAATCAACTTTCAAAACCTGTTAAGGTCTTCCACTGAATGGGAAGGAAAATGACTGCTCAGAGCAGAAAACACACTATACAGTGTAAATTTTCACTTGGAATACTAGTTTAAACATGCCCTGAAAAGGGCTTATTTTTTTAAACATCAAATATTCTAAGTTAGATTTTGTAGATTAAGTGCTTTCCATTGCTAGATAACTAATTACTTCCTAGACAACAATTTCCTTCTTGAATATTTTTACACACAGCCTTAAAAGTCACAGCCTCATAGAACAGTTTGGGTTGGCAGGGACACCTTTCCCTAGACCAGGTGGCTCAGGAAAGGTGAGTACCCTGGCAGGGACTCACTGCTATAACGTGTACACTCCAATATTTCCCCTGAGATACTGAACCATCTGACTTCCCATTGTCCATTCCAGCCCTATTTTCTATGATAAAAATAATTGCCCCTCTCCCACTCCCCGCCTCCCCCCCCAAAAAAAAAAAATAAAAAAAAAGGGAGATGAGGTTTCTAAAGAAAAAGTAGGATGTCGACTTATTAGGGAAAGAGAACTTCTGAAGTTCTTTGCTTGTTGAAGCTCGTTGGTTCCCTTCCACAGCCAGCCAGTAATTCTAATGGACAAGGATGCAGATCTTTGATTGCAGCTCTTGCTTTAAGAAGCCAGATTTCCACTTCTGTTTTTTGAAGAGGGAACATTAAACCGACGGAGCTGCACAGCAGCTTTCAGGCAGCTCTTTCTAGTGAAGGAATTGCTCCCCACAGACAAGGAAGGAATGTGGAGGATGGGATAGGAACGAGCTCCCCCGCGTGCTGAGACTAAATGTGTGTGTAGCACGTTTGTACCGGAGAAAGAGCTCAGACACACAGACAGGCAGGGGAAAGGGTCTGAGAGACCACCCAGGTACTGGCAAGTTAAATTCCCTCACACCTTCCCCAGTGTACGCAGGTACATCATATGGATAACGTGCTCCCTGGGGTGTGGGTGTCAAAATCCTGTGCTGAGGTTTGAAGGTGTAAGGAAGTTTTGATGCTTGAACCCAGGGACCATGGCCCTGGCTGATGCTGTGCTGTATCTGCTTCTTCAGTCTTAAAAAACAAAACAAAAAAAAAAAAAACCAAAAGAAACAAATAATTAAAAAAAAAAAAGGAGCTTACTATCATTGCTGTTTTTAAATATGGGATGGCAGGAGATCAGAAGATCCTTGCATGAACAGGAAGAGCTTAAGATTTGCAGAACTTCATTGTGAGCCACCAAGATCCATCATCACTGGATCCACTCAGAATTGAAGTTTATGCTTGGAAACACGAGAGTCTGGAAAGAAGTTGGTGGAGCTGACTCAGGTCAGTGGAGTTCTGAACTCTGATATAAACAGAGCATTCATGGTGTTTCTCTTCTTGCTCTTCGAGGTGCTGCACTAGTGATAGGCCACACACAGGAGGTACCAGTGGCTGGGCTGAGCTCTAATGAGATTCCTGAGCCTCTCCTGGAAGCTGAGAGATGATAGAGGAGGATATTGAAGCAGCTGAAGACAAGTCTGCTCTCCTGGCAGCCAGAGAGATGGAGCTTGGTCCACCACCAGATTCCAGTGTTGGAAGTTTGTGTGTGTAGGTTGCTTATTTTTCTCTATGAACAAATCAAGAACATTTGAAAATGAGCTGCTCTGGTTTGGATTCTTCCATAATTTCTCTTGGTGCTTATCCTTGTTTAAAAATTTTGATGCATATTGAGCACATGGTCCTTATTCAAAATAAACTGCAGTGATTGCTGGGCAGAGGAGCAGGATCCTTGCAAGTTAAACATGGAGTAAAGCCAAACAGCTTTGCTTAACAGGTTATGATTTAAAGATCAGAGAAATCAAACAGAAAAGTCAAGTGGAGACAGGGAATAATAACAAAAAAATTAGAGAGGAAACACCCACCACAGTGGTAAAAGGAAGGGAGACCAAGGNATATTTCTATTAGGACCAGCTTAAGGAAACAAAGTCAGGGAGTAAAAATAGATGAAAAATCAGATTAAATAAAAAATCGAAGGATGTTATGATAGCAATTACAGCACTAAGACAAAGCAGAGATCTAACTTGGACTCCTGTCCTGTCTGTGTGGCAGCTATTGCCTGTTTTCTGACAATGGAACTACTGCTTCCCTTGTTTTCATCTGGAAAAGACTGGAGTTTGGTCTGTAATGGAATGAATACAATTTTTGAAGTTTCAAAAAAAAATGCCTGTGAGACCAAAAAGTTATTTCTCACATAAGTCTATCAAGATCATACAGGCTGCTCTATAGTGCTGGGCTCATGAGTACTTAAAACTCAATTATATTCTTTCTTCTTGAGGAGAATGACCATGGAATTCAAAATCCTCAATATCACTTGCAGACTGGGACATGACCAAAAGATATCTGGCAGAAGATAATGAAAAGGTTACCAAAAGCAGAAATTTTTTGTGTTAATGAAGACAAAAAGAAAACATTATTGCTATTATTCTTAAAATAAGTGTGGAAAAGTAAGTATTAAGTAGTAATGCTTGTTTTGTTTTTCAGTTTTAGCACTTTGCTGTCTTTTGTATTATGAAATTAGCACTATGGCTAAGGCACTGTATCCTCCAGACAACTGCAGGCATCCAAACCATTTTGGGGCTGAAGCCTGAACCTCTCAGGTTTCCTGGGAGGCTTTTTCCTCTGGGCTTCTCTTCTAAGGACCATTTTGTCAGCAACTTCCCCAGCTTTGCTCAGCCTGTCTGTGGGGATCATCTGTCTTTCCAGGTGTACTGCTGGTAATAAGCATTTAGTGTAGAGCAGTTGGAAATGCAAACCCAAAATATCAGGCTACACATTGAAAGCTTTATTTCATTTGGACAGATTTCTGTTGATGTCAGTACTGGTAATTTTGACCAAATAATCCTAAACCTTTAATGTACCTTTAGGATATTCTCTTATAGTCTAAAGGTCATCAGAGCCTTTCAGAAAGAGCACTGGAAATTAGTTCTTGGCACATTACTTTGAAACAAGCTAAGAAAGATAAGCAATTATTAATGTTTTGATTTAAGCACCCTCATTTACATTCACAGCTAATATCCAAAAGTGTTTATGTAGAGTTTTATCACTGACATACCCAAGAATTTACCTGTGACATCTGTTCAGACTCAAAAAGCTACAGAACTGAGCAGCACATCTTCACCTCCCTTGGCGACCACTCCATCTACTGGTTCAGGAGCTCAGGAAGGGTTTTAGAACAGGTTATTTTCACTTTCATGATCAACCTGTTAGTAAAATCACTGTTCAGCATTTGTATGTTGTGTCCCACTGGTTTTCAGTGTTATCAGTATTAATCCTTAAGATTTATTTTCCTGCATGAACTTTGTTTTTACATTTTCATATATTACAATACCTGCATGTCAAGTTGAAATGTTAAAAATAGATCAAGTTTTATGTACTAGTGACTGTTTTAAACACACAACTGTACTTCAGGCAGCAGTTTCTGCCTCTGTGGGGACTTTTGTCACTGCAGAACACCTGCCCTGAATAGGGGTCAGATTCAAGACGGACAAAACAACCTTGCTGCAGGGGGGGGGGAAAGCTTTAATTTTATACTTGTGATAAATAAATTTTACTGGATAAAGTGTGCCTCAAATGTAGCCTTTTACCAGGATGTGGTGAGCTCAGGCTCCATACATGTTTATTTTCTGCTTTTCTTAATTGCATATGCTTATATTAGCATCTAAATGAGTAACAGCTATTTTTCTTCTATTTTCACAAAAACTAAATAACCAGGAGGTTAAAAAACTCCTTTGGTTAAAATAAACATCCTCTCTTCCAATATACACAGATAAACATTGTGCATATATACACACAAAGTCATATATATGTACACAATAAGAGCATATTAAAAAAAATATATAAACTATATTCCGTATTCAAATGATAAAAGTTAATGAAACAAATACATTAAAATAGCATTTATTAATTGTAAAATATATAGCCAATATCTTGTTTAACATGATACAGCTTCTTTAGTACAATGTAATACATTGTAGTGATAAATACTAGATAATTTATTATTCCCACAAGAGAAGGAGCCACAAGATGTCGCTAGGATGCAAATAACCAAACCCCTGCAGGAAAGAGTCACTGCCTTCAGCCCTGCCAGAATCCTTGGAATATCCCAGTCTTAAGAATGTCTTCTGACTTCAATAGGCTATGGAAGGTTTTGCATTCTGTGTGCTGTGACTTGTATGTCCCAGCAATGTTTTCCTTGCTCTTTATGTGTTTTGATGCTAATGTTTGAGATTCTCCACCAGTATATTTGGGAAGGCATCTTGCTACTGCCCAATTCTTCTCTAAGCCACAACAATAACTCCATAAGCATCTTAATATGAAATAGAATTTGCTTAGTATTGATTTAGAAGAATCTCTATGCAGGTGCACAGTGTGAGTGGTGAAGAAGGACCACGTGGGTGCTGTTTGTAGGCATTGATGGTTATCAAAGTGCCTACAGACCTTCTGAGGTAAACAGGGAACAGAGCAAACCTTAGTGACTGCTGATGCAGACTGTGGAAGACGCTCTGTTAGCCTCTGCACAGCTTCTTTATTGCCAAGCTGTATGGCTCTGTACATAAGAGTAACCTGATTTTTAATTTTTTTTTAAATTACAGAGTGATGTAGTAATATTATTAAGATGTTAAAGTATTATGGATATTAATATTAATTAAATCATAAATAAATTAGAAATATAAATATAGAAGATACAAAAGTTAAATTAAAAAACCCTAATTTTAAGCAAAATATTAAAGTATTGCAGAGTAATACAGTTCTTTATTACAGAGTGACATAGTTTTTCAATTACAGAGTGATACAATAAAATCCTGTCCAGACTTTCTCCAGGACCTCTGTGCTGCCCTTCCCAGAGCAAAGAGAAAGTCAGGCTCCTGAGTGTGTTTAAGGTGCCATTCCACAAACCCGGGGACATCCATGTTATGGTCACATGATGCCATAGCTGCCATTCATCCCCCATTTAAATCTCTTCCTAAGAGAAGGAGATTCAGCTTGTACGGTTTGGGGGTCCTAAATCCTTGAGCAACCTTCTCAAGGCAAGCTGTCCTTCCATCCCCCTGCTGCCTGTCCGAGCAGGTCTTGTCACAGCAGGGCTGATTCGCTCTGCACCAGCTCAGCAGGACTCTCATCAGGTGTTGATGGTGACACCCTCTGCTCACTCACACAGAATCATTGAGTGTGGCCTTTTCATTTTTTTATTTTCTTAGGCAGCCTTTCCTTCCAGACATAAGGAATAAAAATATCCTCCTGCAAGCGTGTGCCAAGGGACTGTGACAGGACAAGAATTCCTGGTGGTGGATGAACATGGCCTGGCCAGTGCAGGATTCAGAGATTGGGGTCTGAAGGATGGTACAAAGCTGTGGGAAAACTGCAAGTCATGGCTCTTTCCTCTTCTCCTAACCAATGGATATAATTGAGGTGAACCTCTATGAGACCATGAAAGCAGAAGAGAGCTTAGAGATAAGATCCACACCTCAAATTTAGTGCAGAGTTTAGTTCTAATAAGCAGACTAATACTCAATGACACATTTCTGTATAACTGCATGATGGGATCCTTCCCAATTAAATTCATTCCCCTTCAGTTAAGATCAAATCAAATCAAGGAACCATATTTTCTGGTCATTATAAAGCTTCAGGGATTTGAAACAAATTGCTGTTCATCATAAGTAGTTTGCTTTTAAACTCCCTAAATCCAAGAGATGGAAGGTAATAGAACTGTGACTACTCTTATGGAAGCCCAAGAATAGGGAGTTTGTTAATGGTTTGCTTTTCTCTCTAGAATTACTACTTTTTGTTATTTACACTGTTCACATTTGGTTCAATTTTCTCTCTAAACATAGAAGACTCAAACTGGATAAAACTGCTTGGCTCCAACCACATCATATGAGGGGTCAGGGAATGAAGAATGAATTAGTTTTATTATTAGTCTATCACCACTGTGCTATTCCTCTCTTTTAAACCAAAAAGAACCAGGATATAGCTGGGAATGCCATGCTCTCTAAGATGTCATGTTGTTGTGGATATTGTGTCTCTGGTGCACAAATTCCTTCCTTTCATTAAGAATAATAAATTCCTTCTTTTGTGGATAATGCAATACAGTCACTACAGAGCTGGACTGAATTAACATTCTCCTGACAGGATTTTCCTTCTTTTCAGCTGCTTTTTAAACATTTGCATTTTCTGGTAATACTTGTGGACAATGTCATCCTCTGCAGAGTTTAGTTCAGCACAATTCGTATCATAACCTGAGTAGATGTTTTACCATCATTGTTTTGGATACAAATGCTGTGCAGAAACCAGCCTAAGCCAGCCTGCAGTGAGCACCCTCCTGCAGGGCTCTGCAAAGCCAGGCAGCAGGACTTTGGGCAGGGGCTTTCCTATCAACAGATGGAGGCAGAGGGAAGGAGTTCCTCTGGTGAGAACATTTCACTGGGTAGTTCAATCTCCTGGCTTGGTTTTTAGGAAAGATTTGAAAAAGGCTTCTCTAGAGAGCTCTCAAAAGTATTTGAAGAGGTTACAAAAGGGGGAAATTTAGATTTCCATCATTTTACTGCCTGCAAGTAGAGCAGGTTTATCTTGTGGAAAATTTTAAAATCATATACCTAGCTCAAGTTCTATTATATATTTTCAGCATGGCTTCAGGTGAAACAAGCTATCATGTTTTTAAATTAATAAGAACCTCTTCATTTTTGGAAAGATTTTTTTGACCATAACTAGTTTCAACAGATAGAACTTCTCTGAGTTCAAGTCTCCTCCTGCACAACTTCTCTGCCCTCTGTGCACCAGCAGGACCTGCTACAGAGCCTGTGCAAGTGTTTACAGATAAATAAATAAATATGCAACATGCTAAACATCTATTTTAAAAAAAATCTTAATATATCTGATGCATTAGATTACAGATTTGATGGTTTAAGAATCACAGGATCTGCCCCTCTGAGGTTTCCCTTTGGAATTTGTTCCTTCTGGCACTTGGACAGGAGAACTTTGCCAGCCTTCAGAACACATTGCAAGGCCAATCATTTCCACCAAGAGTTGGCTGCACAGCACTAAACACAGGCTTATTTTTCTAATCATTGATTTGTTTTCTGATGGATGGTTAATTGGAATAGTCCTGACCATTGTGGGGAGTTATAAATGAAGGATGTTTTACGGATGATGCACCCAACGCTACAGGAGTGAGCAGATTATAAATAATTTTTTAAACCCCCCACAGATAATAAGGAATTCAAAACATGGCACAACTGTAGCTATAAACTGAAGTAGCAAAATACAGCAATTACTCTGTGATATCTCCATCACTTGATTTCGGAGACCACACCTACACAAGCATGAAGGTGATTTGGGATAAATTATCGGCTCTGCATTTTATGTGACCTGGAGACACAGGCAGTGTCCCCCAGCCCCTCCAAGGAATGGACCATGTTTGTCCAGAACAGGACATAATTCCTCACGTTAGAAAAGAAGACTCTTCAAAGATGAAAGGGCAGCCCGGTTTAAAAGATTGATTTTATTCTTACCAAAACAACCCAGCTAAAAATTAACTACATGTGAGCTTTATATACTACAGAGCTGTTTCATGATTTCCCTTCAAGCTGGGAAGAGCAGAGGGCATTTGAGAATAGACTCTTCCATAGAAATTCAGATCCTATTTACCTCTCCTAAACTGGTAGATCATACAACAAGGCCAACTCCAAGGAAGCAGAATCTCTGAGAGGAAAACTAACAGCTATTGTAAGTATTCTGAAGGGGTATCTTTGGTTCTGGTCACCTGCAATCCGAAATTTAAGGATAGGATAAGGAGACTAATGTTGAATAACATCCTGTTGCCATTAGCAAGGGCTGAATCCCTCAGTAATAACCCAAACTAAACAGAAACCTACTAGAAGTCCATCAGATAGTCAGAATATTATCTTTGGATACATTCAAATTGTTTTTGTTTATGAGGGGAAAAAAAATCAATAGACATGCTGAGTGACGTCCATGACCCAGGAATTTAGGGACCTTCTAAAAATGTTCCTTGTGCCCTATTTTCCTTCTGGACTTAGGTAGGCAGTTTTTCTTTGGAAGTGAGTGAGAAAACTTTATTTATATACAGCAAATAGCCAGTTTCTTTGGCTGACCCCAGTAACCGTAAATGCTCCTCCTCCCTTTTCTCCTTTGAAATCCAGGAAAGCACGCTGACTCAAGATGTTCTATTTTTTCCCCTCCAACTGTGAATTATCAAATGTAAATCTATTAATGTTACAGTAATGTGTATTACTGTTTTAAATTGTTATTTATGTTGACTTGTATTGACTGGACAACTCTAAAAGTTACTCTTTGCTTCATTTTAATATATGGACAATTTACTAGTCTTGAAAGAAACTATTTTGGCATAAGGTGATTTCTTTTCTCCCCTCCTTGTCTTTCTTTTTTCATGCCTTTTACAATGGACTTGAGTCATGTTGGGTGGAAACTTCTCCATTGTATGTGGTTCCGTGGTTGAAATAATTTTGTGCTCAGTTTCAAGTGGCTATATTATAAATAGAAGCCCCACCACTTTTTTATGTGGGCTGGTGTATTTTTATATCTTAAAGCATGATGATATATTTGAAGAACAAATTAGTCATTCTGCCTCAAGAACTAGTCTGTCTGAGGTGTGCCACAAAATTGTTTTCAAATTGTTTACCTGGTGTGGAGCCTACTGAACATAAAAATAGTCTTGATTTAGACTTGGTAATTCCTGTGTTACAGTTTGGCTGACTCTGCTGCTGAACTGATCACTGTGGAGCTGTGCTGGTCCAGAGCAAGGATGTCTCAAGACATCCTTGAGAGGTAATGGTCAGAGTGACTTTGCTATGTTGTTTCCACAACTTCTCTGGACAACCTGTTCTAGTTTCTCACCAACCTCATCATAAAGTATTTCTTCCTTAAGTCCAATCTAAACCTACCCTCTTTCAGTTTAAATCCATTACCCTGTCACTACAGTCTTGGTAAGAAAAAAAGCTCTTAGGCCCCTTTTGTGTACTGAAAGACCCAAGAGTGTTTCCCTGGAGCCTTCTCTTCAGCACCCCCAGCTCTCCCAGCCTGGCTCCAGAGCAGAGGGGCTCCAGCCCTCAGAGCATCTCCGTGGCCTCTTCTGGACCTGCTCCAACAGGCCCATGTCCTTATGTTGGGAGTCCCAGAGCAGGACACAGTGCTCCAGGTGGGACTTCCTGAGCATGGAGTAGAGGGGGAGAATCACCTCCCTTGACCTGCTGGCCACTTCCTTGGGTGCAGTCCAGAATACTGGTGGCTTTCTGGGTTGCAAGTGCTCATTGCTGGCTCATATCCGATATTCCATCCATTAGCACCCCCAAGTCCTCTTGGCAGGGCTGCTCTCAAGCAATTCATCCCCCAGTCTTGGTGGTACTGGGGGACTGCCAGGACCCACGTGCAGGACTGTGCCCTCCAGGTGCCCCTGGCTGGCAGCCCTTCCCTCTGCTGCCTGCACCCCTCCACTTTCTGTCACCCACATGCACTCCAAGTATGCCCTCCATGGCATTACTGAAGGTATTAACCAGTACAGAACCTCCAGGGTCACTACTTGTTACTGGTTTTCACTAGAACCCTGAGACATTGACAACTCTGGGCACAAACATCTGTCCAATTCCTTATCCTTCTAACAGCCGACCCATCAAATCCACATGTGTCCAGTGTGGGAGCAAAAATGTTATGTTCTCAGAGCCTTTCATGAAAATATCACACTTCCTCAAGTTATTTTAAACTATCAGTAAAATAAACTGTGCAAGATACAATATGTGAAGTGCATCTATTTGCAACTTTTGAAACACATTTTCCAGTATGCTAAAATATTTCAGGAGTTTCCTAGATTTCTAAGGTATTTTTGTGTATTGCAGCA
>VXBX01000855.1:0-19836 GCA_013400415.1 Scytalopus superciliaris | reverse complement strand
GTAAAGAGATGGGATGGAATACTTCCTAGATTTTGACCCTGGTTACCAAGGAAGGCCTACAAAAAACAACCCATCACAGAAGCTGATTTTAATTTAGCTCAGGGTAAAATGTAGCTAGAAGAAATAAGACACCTGCAGCAGCCGCTCACCCAGGCAGTTTGGAGCCACATTTGGGAGCGTGCCTGTGAGGCCACTGCAAAGGATTCTCTTATATTTGCTCTCCTTTACTGGGTTCATCACCACGATAGGAGCTTTTGTTTAGTTTCCCAGAGGTTTGGTTTTCCAAGAATGAAACAGGAAAGATAATATTCAGTGGAGTCAGAAATACAAATTTGTTCCTTCAAGTACTGGAAATGGAGAAATTTTAATTTAAAAATTGAAAGATTAAAAGTAATTCTTATATTTAAGAACTTAAAAGTTGAGTGGACTTTACCTTGAAGCAAGAACTGGGAAGGCAATTAAAAATGCCTTAATAAATCATGTGTTAATAAAAATCTTGTTTCGACAGCTTGTCTCTGGCATGATGATGCTTGGCGGCTGAGTCTTCCCATTGAGGGGAAAAGACACTAAACTAAGAGATACGACAGAATAATAATGTGGCCCTCCTCCTGAACAACCTGACAGCCCCTCCATTTAGCTGAGTGATTCTTTAATTAGTTCCTTGGTCTCTAGTAGGAATTTGGATACAGTTCTTGGAGCAGAGCAGGAACAGAGAAGAACCACTGAATTCTTCTGGAAAAGGCAGTTTCTTCCAAGAAACCATGTTTAGAAAACCATATTCTTTTAAAAGGAGAAGTTACCTCTCAGAGCCCCCATCTAAAAAAACTGCAGAGAACATGAAGGTTCACAGAAAAGGAGGGCTTGTTTTGTGCTTGAATAATATTATTAGTTCAATATTTCATCCTGCCTGTGTTCAGAAAAATTGGTCTGGATGTTTTCCTGGGGATGCATAAGGTACCCCTCAGCTGCAGAGCAAGAAAGCACAAATAGACATNACTGTAGAAAGATGATTGGTACACTAAAATATACCCTTTTTATAATGCTTGGGAAACAATTGCACTATTAGCTTCAGCTTGATCAAGGGACCAGAAGTCTCCAGGGTGGCTATAGAAAGAAGGTTGCACTGATGCAAAACTGGCACTGAGGAACCAACTCAAGTGTACAAAATGGACCCAAATCTAACCCCCAGAGTTCTAAAGCTGTATTTATTGTGCAGTGCCTTGGCTTTTTATTACCTGGAGACCTGCTTGGTCAAAGGAACGTGCACATCCCACGAGGGAGAAACCTGCATGAAGGTCTGTGTATTTCTTTATTTCACAACAAGGTTTATCTATGCAGAAGTGTCTAGAATCATGATTTAGTGTTGCTAAATATCCTTAATTCCTTTTTCTTTCATTTTTGTTCTCTAATCCTTCCAGATTACTCCTGAATGATCATTACTTTACTTACACTTTGCATAACTGGAATGGCCGTGAGGCTTTAAAAGAACAAGTTATTTAAAAATTCTCATCATTTAAATCAAATAAATATAGAAGAGCACATGCTAGAGAAATTAAAACAGAAAGAATACATTTACCCTTCCTGAAGAAGAGGGGCATATGACTAGATTTAACAATAAGAACCAACACATTCTCACCTGCAGTGTCAGTGTCATACATAAAGAATCACTGAGAGGGATGTTTTTAGAAAGTACAGCTGGAACACTGGATTCATGAGACACAAGGGTGGACTGATAATATCAGCCACTGGCATACTTGGTTGCTCCATATTTGTGGGGAATGAAAAAAGCAGAATTTTAAGCCAGGGAACAACCAAGTGACCATCACAAAGCAGTTGAATGGCTGCAACTCTAAAACAATACCACTTTGGCATAGGATAAAAATGGAAATACAAAAAGAATTGATTGCCTTCCAGAAATAGTAATGTAAAACAGAGTTTATGTGTTGTATTTCCTAACATTAGTTTAGAACGGATTTTTGTAAGCAGACAAGTTGTTACATGTAATACTTACACACTGTGGGTATTTTAAAACTATTGTCTTCAATTATGCACATCCTAAAGCTCTTGTTGAACACCTTTGTGCCAACTAATTATTCCTGTGAGATGCTGTTGACCCAACCTCATTACAGAATTAATTTCTACCTAAAATGCTGAGTACATGAAGGATACTTCAGCAGAATTCTATCCTAATTCCCATTCCCTCTGAGGGTGAGTGACGTATTCCTTCCCTTTGGAGGTTACACTGTTTGCATGTTCAAACTGAAAATCAGGAAGACCGTTTCTGCATACATGATTTCATCCATTAGGAAGTTTGTGTGTTCCTTGTCAGACCATATCTGCAGGATTAAAGTGTCAGTGATGCCAAAACAATGAGTTTTGTTGCAGGTGTAGCCCTTCCCATAAAAACACAAGGGCACACATTTCAGAATGGAACTGCACTGAGGGTGTAAACCCAGGATTTATGGAATGACTCTCCTGCTCAGCTCCTGGTGTTTGATCGTACCATGAATGTGCCAGCTTAATGACACATTTATTTTCCCATGTTGGAAGGACATAAAAGGAGAAAAATCTTCCTACACTGGTGCAGACACGATTTCACTCCTCACTGTATCACAGACTGTGGTGCAATGCCTGTTAAAATCACAGTGTAATAACTGTTGATGTAAGCTGGCTCTTTAGCACCAAATGATGACAGGTTTTACAGATGCTCTGCTGGATGTGAACTTTGCAAACAGTTCTACATTTCAGTGTCTTACACAGATTCGAAATACCCTTCCTGATGAGCATTGCCATCTTCCAGACAATTCAGCTGATTCTGTACAAGCAAGAATTACCACACTTCCATCCACTCTTTTTTTTAATTGCAACATCTATTATGTACTCTAATTAAAATGGTCTATAAACCCAGCTCCTGATGCATCCTGCAGTTCTTAGAATTCTGGGGTTTAAAAAGTATTGCTTTGTCTGGCCTGGAAAATGGGGATTTGTTCAGAAGCAGGCACTGAGGCAGCCTTTTGGTCCAGTGTACACCTTGCACTGGCTATTTGGTGTTCAAAAAACCTGCTCCCCCTTCCCCTCCTGACCAGCAGAGTTCCCGGGGCAGGTTTCAGCTTTTGTGCCTGGCTTTGTGGAGGCTGTTGGGGCTTGCTGGCTTGACTTACAAATTTAAACCATTGCACAATATCAAAAATGTGTAAACAGCCACATTCAGTGAATGAAAAGTCTGACAGGAGCTTGCTAACTGAGGAATTACACAGAAGTGTCAACTGCTAAACTAAAGGAGATGTCCTTCACTTCTACGGGAAGCAGGACAAGTCCAACTGTATTAGTACAGAATGAGCAGGATGAAAAGAAAAGAGGGAATAAAAGAGATCAGTGGGATGGACTCAGCAGCAAGGGTTGATGCCGATCATTTCTCAGACAGCTTTAGCCACAGTATACGAGAAACAACATTGTTCTGTGTGTGAAGTCTCTAGTTCTGACAAGAGTATATTTGTTAAATGCAATCCTGCTCCAGTTTTGTAACTTTTTGCATGCAGTCTTTCAATTTTTAACTATACTATGACATAAGATAATGAAGATCTTACCTGAAAATAATCTATATTTATTTTTAGTTTAGCCAGTAAGGGTGACATTTATTGTATTAAATCCAGACAAATCAGCATGAGTTCTCTCAAAATATGATGAATTTAGGTAAAGCAGAAGTGTGGAAAAGGCTGAGGTCCATCCTCTGAGAGGTTTGGGGGCTACAGGAACTGCAGAGCTTGAAACTACAGCGCTTGGAATGGCACAGGGAGGCTGCCAAAGCCCAGCTGCTGGAGAGGAAAAGGGATCAGGACCTTCGTAGCAAGAGATATGTCCAAGACACACCGTGGCTGCAGCCAAGCTGTGGAGCAGCACACACAACAATTCTTGGGCTCAGAAATTCCCTCTTGAGCGGATCAGCAGAGCTCACAGTGCTCTGGCTGCAGAAAGAGGAAAACACTTCTTTCTCCTCTCTTTTGAATCTCAGCCAGATGCCCTTGGGTCAAACACTCCAGTTTTCCCAGGAACTTTGGGATGCAGTGGGGAGATACTTTGGGGAGGAAGGCTGCACTGCAGGAAGGAGAATGGAGGAGGTTCACTGTGGAATCCCAGATTTTATGCTACAGTGGGTTTTGATCCAGTAAGACACACTAAGGTCTGATTTGGCCAGGCAGACCAAGAAAACAGGATTTCTTGAAATCCTCCTCAGCGCCTCAGGAGGCGGTGACTGACCCCATGAGCTGCTCAGTCCTTTAAAGTGCTAGTGTTGATTTGGGAATTATTAGCAATTGCAATAGTGATAAATAGTTCTGTGAAACCAGATGAGAACAAAATGCAGAGCTGTTTGACTCTGTGACAGAACAAAGGCTTTCACTTCTGCAAGGCTTTTCTGTTCTAAATGCACACAAATAACTAGAAAGGGTTAACTCATAAGCTCCAGGTTACTCTCATAGTTTAGAAAAAGTACTCTTACTTTTGCTTCACCAGCTTCTTTTTGATTGGGGAAAATTGTAAAGATCCTTGTCTACCTCAATAAAATTCTAAGAATATGGCAGATGCTGAAGGAATGCTGAATTGTGTGATAGGCAAGTGATAATAACTTGTTTTATGGCTACACAAAGTGATGTTTCTCCATAATAAGCTTGAAGTACATGAAAAACTTAAACATTTCAAAACTTAGCAGAAACTTCTGATTTATGAGGATTCAGATCTAAAGGGTAATATTTTGGCTAGAAAAAAAATGCTTCATCTCCCATTCCATGGAAAGGCATAATTTTGTTGGGGTTCCCTTGGGATAGTGCTATCTATAAACCTTCCAGGAAAAACTGGTTAGCCTGCTCAGGAAAGAAATCATAAGGGTTGGGAAATGTGACATCCACATTTGGTTTTGTTTTGCAGTTTGTGTACATTTCCTCCAACACTAAAAGACATTACCATCTATATGGTTACATTTTCCAGCAAGTGTTGCCACTAATTTGGACATGCGGCTTTGTATTATGATTTCAACAGTGCTCAAAAATACACAGCCTTTCCTGAAACACAAATAAGGCAATGCCCAACTATCAAAAATGTCCTTTAGTTGCCTGTTTACGTGTGTGTAATATAGAAAAGCATATATTGAAAAAAAGGGGGATTGCTTACCTCAAAAATATAATCTTTTCCATCCTTTCCATGTACAGCTTTAACAGCACAGATGTCCAAACCACCAAATATTTCAGAACAGGTGTCAACCCAAAGCTTGTACCTGTTTCATAAACATAATTTTTTTCTGTGAGTATCTCATTAGGCTCTTGAGTTTCTACAAGCTTACCTAGTAATGTATTTTATATAACATTTGCTCTAAATTCAAAATTTTCACTACATTGCCAGGTTTACTGAATTTGTATTTCTCACAGTAGTAGCTTAGAGGTACTGGCCTGATGAATCTACTTTTCCCAGCAGACTGCAGCAAAGCTGTGGCTCTGTATCCTGACCTGGTGCTATGCTGGATTATGTCCCAGGTTAGACTGGTCCTAATGTGTGTTTCTCTCAGCTGTGAGTAACCTGAAGATAAACTGCTGAGAGACAAACACATTCAGCTCCGTCCCACCCTGCACTGCCAGAGCCCTCATGCCAGTTCCCCGGCTGGTTGGGCCTGTGCTGCCACAGAAATCCTGCACAGGGGGAGGATTTATCATTTCTGTGGCTTCAAGGACACCAAAGGTTTGGAGAAAGTCAGGAAGAGGGCTTGTTTTTTCTAGGAAATTCGAAGTTGTGCCCAGGTTCAAGTGTGACAGCCCTCCTGCCTATTGCCTTTGGTAGCGTGCTCAGTTACGCACGGGTTTTATTCTTGTATCAGGGAAGTGAATGAGAGTCTCCATCCTAAAGCACAGGTCCAGCTGTGCTCCAAAGAGGCAGTGATGGCTTTAACCCTACAGCACTGAACAGGCCAAAAGGGAAATCAAGCCAGAGAACCCTTAAGATGATGCAGGAGAGACAGAAGTATGACATTAAATGTTACATAGCATGCAGGGAAGGATAATGCTCTTCATGTAGGGTTATAGACAAACACAGCAAAATTCTACTGGAATTTAAAGAATGCCAAGGAATTCTACAGCTCCCAAAAAGGCTAGTGTTTCACAGCACAAAATGTAAGAACTCCTCTGTTTCTTTTGTAACATGATAGTAAGAAATACAGGCTGAGGAATGGACACTTTACCCATTTTACATGAAGGAATATGATTTGTTTTTCATTCTCTAAGAATGGAGAGATTATATGACCAACAAGGGGGTGAAGTGGCACTCAGTAAGAGTGAGGCAATTGCTGTGCTCAGGTACAGAGCTGCAGGTGACATCCCCACAGAACTGTGCTGAGAACTGTACAGGGTGACGTCAAATCTGTGTGCCTGTTCAGTGACAAGGATTGTCTTGGGATACAGAACAGCACCAGGAATGTCCATGAATTGAGAGCAGAGCTGGGCAGGGGCATCAGCCAGGATGAACTGATCCTGGAAGGTTATATAGGCAGGCATCACAGTCACACCAACTGAAGGGCATGATTTGCTTTAAAAAAAAACAAAAAGAAGCCATTTATCATGAGCTTTCATTGGCCAGCACTTGAGTCTAAAGCAGAGCTGTTTGCTCTTTCAGACCCTCTCCTGCTCCAGCCCTTGAGCAACAGATTTCCCACCTCAGGATGTTCCATTGCAAAACCTGCTGTAATAAACAGTATTGCAATGCAGGATCAAAGCAAAACTCATGGCTGGGTTGAGAGTCTCATTCATGCACAAATACCTTCTGTAACAGCATCCTTTCCAAGGGAACTTATTAGGTCACATTCTTTATATTTTCTTATAACAGAGCTGTGCTGGTAGAAAAGCTTTTCTTTTAAGCAGAATACAAAGAAATTGATACAACTGTTTGAAAAGATCCTGATGGTAATATCTAAGAAATGAAAATATTTTTTTTTTCCCTGTGAGAAACATGTTTTTTGTCTAATATAAGAGAGTTTTTTGGATGCCTGACTATTTCAACATCTGTAGATGCACTGACTGACTGGACAGTTTGCATGCACTTGCTTATAAGCAACTTTTTTTTTTTTTTTTGCTGCAAAACACAGTGTATCTTAGAAAGTCATGCAGACAACAAACCTTGTCTCTAACAGTAAATATCTGCACCTCATGTGAAAACAAAAATGAAGACATTTTCCTTGAAATACCGAAACATGAATCAGATTTATGAAAGTATTTTTAATAGTCTATCTTCTGCCAACAAACACAGACGTGAAAAAACACAGTTCCATTTAGAAAGAGAAGTTTTGGATGGAGTAGCCTGCAGTGTTTTAAATCTGAGGCTTTCACAGTAGCTTTGACAAAAGCTCATGGCTCTTCCCAGAGCAAATAATACAGTCTTGGATAATAAAGGTAATGCAGGATTGCTCCAGGTGTCTGCCAGGAAATACCAGGTGTGCCAGGTGAGGTGGGCACTGTTGGCACAGCTCTCTGTCCTTGTGGGACTCTCTGGGGAGCAGGACCCCGGGACAGGGGGGCAGTGAGAGAGTGGCACCAAAATGTGCTGCCTCTCCAGCCCCTCTCTGCCCCTCCCTGGGCCACAATATTTCCTTTCTAAGTTTTTAGACTCAGGTTTGTGTTCAGCCAACACTGGCAATCAGGCAGTGCTTTCAGAACATTTCCTTCTCATTCATGGCATATATTATAAATGAAATGCATCAGAGCTGATAGCTCTTGCTGGGTTGTGAAACTGCTTCAACTCTTCAGAAATCTTTCCCTTCTCTTTCTCACTCTACAGTGTGCGCTCAGGGGGTCAGCACACCCAAAGCAGGGCTATGTCATACCTACCCCTGTCTCTTAGGAGTAAACATCCATCTTTTCCATGCTTTTGCTTTCATCAGCATAAAAGTTTTGGTTTGTTGGACTTTGTTTTAATGTGAAAATACCTATTTGTTTTGTGATATAAATATACTATATATATAAAACATAAACTCACACAATTGACAAANTAAATAAGTATCTTCTTATTAAATAGGGAAATACCTATTTATAATCTCTACATATCTTACATTCAAAAAAATGGAAGCAGAAGCAAAGCACAAGTAGTATTTACAGACAGTGCAGGGCAAGGGGAGCATTTCCCACTCCTGCTGACCCTGTTCCTTTTCCTGGGAGAAAACGGAACTGCAGTGCTGATGTTTTCAGAGGACCAGCCCCTGGACTGCAATCACACACTCCAGAGCACACAGAGCATTTCCCTCCCAGGGAAGACATAACCTCACTTTCTGGGGGAAGGTGGGAGGGAGTGAGAAAGTACTGTGGCTCCAGTGCATCCCCAGCGGGGAGGTGAGTGGGACACTGTCTAGACAGGGCTTGGACAACAGGGACTGCAATTCCCGTCTCCCTTGTTTTCACCTTTCCATGGCAGCCAATGGTTCAGTTCCTGTGTTCTCCCTCAGTTCGTGAGAGAGACCAAATGGTGGGTTCCAGGCTTAAAAAGAAACAACCCCCCTCAAACACCAGAAACTGTTGAACCCCTTTCAAATTACACTTTTATTGTACAGACTTTTTTTCAGCTTCCACTGGTAGCAGCCTTTGGAGAAGCTGCACAGCAGAAAATTCATAGCCATCCAAAAACCTCTCAGATGTATTTAGTAGGGAAAAGAGGTTTAGGTGTTGTGGAGAAACCTGGATCAAATGAGGAGTATAATGAATCACAGTACAGAGCTGGAATGATGACACGAGGGAAATAATAAGCTTCAGTGTATCTCAGCAACAGGGGGGAAAACCTCACAGTGAAATTCAGTGGAAATTTATAAAAGGAAACATTGGCAATTCAGGATTGAAAGTAGAAAAGAGAAATGTGATTTAAATAGTCAAACTGATTGCTTGGTTATAATGGAGGATGTAGAAGAAAACAAGTTTAAAACAATGTGCATGGGCTAAGGCTGGAAGATAGAAGAGGGCAAAGAAACCAGAAGAAATGACTGGCAGGTTGAATACAAAATTCAGTTTTCTGAAGGGAACTCCAGTAGTTTTCCAGGTGCAGGTATAGGTGTAGGAACCTCAGGCTAGTGAGTGTGGTTGTTACCTCTTGAGACAAGCCATATGGAACTCTTGACTCATGTTCTTTCATCTAATTGGAAGACGGTTTTTTTCCAAAATGAACATGAGACATGAACTTATTGTGACTTGCATATCAGCAATGCAATTTTTAGAAAAATCATTCAGACTAAAATTGCATTAATTTTTTTAATTACCTTTTACACAAGACTCGACTTACTTATCTGACATAGCAATTTGTTCCAACATTGCAGAACCCGTGTTTGTCTTCCAGTTTCCGGATATGGAAGTTCTCCTGAAAGGGGGAAAATATTACAAAGAGAACTGGTGGTGTCATATTTTCATAATGCATTAAATTACTCTGCTTTTCACATGAACACAGTAGCAGTATTGACACCTTCTTCCCACCTGACAGGCTGTAACACAACATCTAAACCATGAGGAATTCCAAGAGCTATTGCCATTGCCAGCAATACTTCCCTGGAGGCACCTTCTCAGGCATGACAGTGCTGTGAAACTTCTGCTCCACATTTATTCATGCAAGACTGTTAAAAAAAACACCCAACCTTAACCAAGTGGCAGTGTTAGCAAAGAGTTGGTGTCAGTTGTAAAGGAACTGAAATACACTGTTACTGCAAATGTTAATGTCCCAAAGCTTTAGCTTCTCTCTTCAAACCCATTACCATTGCAGAATCAGGTTCCAGTACTTGAAAAACAAGATATCTATAGGTTTTCTAACTTCTCTGAAGTGATTTCAGAGCTGTTTTGGAGCTGGATTTTGGGTTTTCCTTCAGTTTTCACTCTTTGCTACTTACTAATATAATCTAAACAGTCTGTGTCAGGACCTGAGTACACCATCTCCTGTTTAATCTCTGAGAAAAAAAAAATCCATGTAAAATTTTTTTTCTCCTCAGACCTTGGGACTGCTACCAGGGCTGAGAAGATTACTGCTTTCTGAAACCTAAATGCTGTACTGAGAATAGGCTAAGGATACGAGTTATGAAGTGTTTCCAGTCAGTAAAATCATAGGAACATCTGTAATGTATTAAAAGTATATTAGGCAGCAGCTCTAGTTTTCTCTCCATTTTTCCATTAACATAATTACAAGGGTCAGTAGCAATTGTGGGGGAATATTGACTTTCCTATGGCAGTCTCATAAAGTTAGCTGACTTTTAAAGCATGAAGTTCTTCTATGGCAGCATGTTCCTTGTGGATGTGGGAGAAGCCAGTGCAAGGGGACTGTGCATTTTGAATGCTGTGGGTATTATGGTGTATAGGGCTGTGTTAGGATTCCTGCTTCATTTATTAAAGTGATATGTGTCTACTCACAAATTAATAATTTCAGATTCACTACTAGTCTACACACACATTCTGCATCAGAGAGACAATACTGCTCACAAATCACAGTCCAATTCTGTTGCAGACTTCTCACAGGCATTCATTAGCATGGACTATTTCAGGTGGTTTTTAGGAAGCAAGATGTGATCAAATCAGGAAAAAAAAGTCCTGAAGACTTTTAGCAAGTATTTAGTTCAAGATCCTCAGCCACAGTGATGCAGCCTCAGCACTAATGACTAAAGAAGCAAAGCTGGTTTGCATTAAGCCTCTCTTTCACTCCACAACAGGAAAGACTCCCTGTTGAACCCGAAGAAGTCTCACAATGGATGCCTGCCTGGCTCTAAGGATGCTGCAGGGACCAGATGAGGGCTGAGGAATGCTAAGGACACAGACCTAACTTGTGCAATCTCAGTAGCTTGTGGGCTTGACACAGAAGCCCTCCAGAACAAGAGGGGTGCCATCAGACCATGGTTAACTGATACAAAATTACCTAACCAGACCATCTGGTACTCTAAACCCTAGGCATGATTCTTGTAATTAACACATGAATTCCTCTACTGAAATAGGTAGATTTCCCACCCTTCTTCACTTCTGATAATTGCTAAAAGTCTTTCACATCATTATTTCCTCCTCAGTTGCTAAACAATGAAAAATAAATAAAACTCCTACACTTCTGAGTGCTTTACATTTAGGCTTAACATGTTTGCACTCGATTTGGTCTTTGCAAGAAGGAAGAACCATTTTAAAATTGCTAAACAATTCATAGCAACTTGAGCTTCCCCTTTTCCAACACCTTCCTACTTCATTTAGTAGCATTTACAGTACCCAATCCAAAATGCTGGAACAGGGACTCGTCATCAGAAAAATATGTAGAAATGTCTGTCTATTATTCTTGTGTAGGCAGCCTGCTCTGTGGTTTGATCCTCCAGCACTATTTCTTCGGTTGGTGTGATTTACTTTTGGTTTACTGACCTTTTAATCACAGTACTTTAAGCCCTGGGTTCAGAGCCTCCCTGCTTTTGGAGGGAGGATTTAGATACAGGGCTTTTGTATTTCTGCTTTTGTCCATTGTGTGACCCTTTAAACTCTGTTTCCTTGCAGTCAGCTGAACTCTGCCTGGGTGCAGTTAAGGATGTGTCACCAAGGGTCTAAGGGGACACCACAGTGTTTACAGGGACCCAGAGCTGCCTTTTGGCCATAATCTCCTGACAGACGATAAGCACCAGTGTTTGGTGAGTCATGGATCCACTTAAACCACAATTTCCCACAGAATTATAAAACTGAAGCTCTTAATAACTCTCTTTAAAGTACAAAAACAAATGTTCAGCTGGTGTTTTTTTTTGTGGTGACTCTCTAAGTGCTCTGTTCCTGTGTCACAGAACAAAATGAGAACCAGCTGTAAAACAATATTCTACTGACATCATGGATATGCATGCACTTGAAGAATTTTTCAGACATTTGCTAAATCTTCTCCTTTCCATGATGCTTTGGAACAATGGATCAGTATTTCATTTTTGTATGTGATTTAACCGTATGAAAGAATCTAGAGAACAAATGATCACTAGGCTTTTAGCATTTGGATGAACCCATAGTTTCTGAGTAGAAACTTAAAAATAAATAAAAGGTAGGAGGAACAGGCTGTCATTTTAACTTATTTTTACTGTCCCTTTGGCCAACTGCTCCTTCTGTGAATAAGAAACGTTTATGTTTTAAAATGATAAACTTACCATGGCTGACTTTTCCAAAATTATTCTAGACACTGAACAGCATTTACCTTTCAAGTCAAAGGAGAAAACGTAGGGCTCTCTCCTATGCAATATTGGGGTCCAATTTCTACTATAGGGGCTGAGCAATCATGTTGCTAATATTGCATCTGGCTGCTGGTATGTGGTCATGCATCAGAGTCATTAAGAACTGGGCCTTATTCCTAAACCTCTGCCCTTGGGAGTTGCAAGAGTGGGAAAAATCAACTCTATTTATTATAAACAAGGGGGAGAGATGGGCAGCACAACACAAGGAATCTACCCGTCAAAGCACCAATAAGAGAGAGAAATACCATCCAGCCTTGCAGGGACGGAAATAGCTGCATGGAAAGGTCTGTGATGGAGGAGAAAGGCTGGCTGGGACTGGCAGCAGGGTGAGGGCAAGGCTGGTGACTGGCACTGAGGAGAATGCAAAGGGTGGGGGAAAGCCCAGAGCAACAAAACAGGTCAGGAAGAGGTAAGGACTAAGAGACAGGAAGGTTTGGGCAAGCAGATACAACCTGAACAGGTGGGAGAGGTGATCTTGGGGTATAGGAGCACCGTGCTGTTAGCAAAAGTAGATGGGTGTCCTCTGAGAGGGGGTAAACTCAGAGAAAGTCAACAGTCTGGAGCACCAGTGTGAGACAAACAAGCACAATTAGAATTAACGTTCCTGGAGAAGCTGAGGGTTAAATGCTGCATCATTCAGAAGCATTTGTTTAAGATTCTTGTAGGAAGAGTTGGGAGAGGCTTAAGACACCTGAATTCTGTAGGGAGCTCAAGTCACAGCTCTGCATCATTGAAAACACTGGAAATCATCAACAAAGGATTTCAGAAACCTTTCAATCCTCAAGAGCTTTTTGGGTGTTCTGCCTTAGTCACTGTGCACAACTCAGGTTTCCAACATGCTGTTTCTGAATAATTTCAGTAACTCTGGGCTCCACACCAGCCAGAAGCTGTGAGTGTGCACACTGATGGGCACATCTGACCTGTGGGAACAGCATTTCTGCCCAGGTCTCTGCTGTGCTTTCCTGGAGGCCTCTTGGATGTCCAGTGAGTGCAGATGAACTCCTGAGCTCTTCTGGAAAGGCCTAATCTTTGGTGTTCTTTCTCAAGTGTCTCGTCAGTCACAGGTCAGGAGAGATTAGTTTTGATTCTCTGACAGTAATGTGGTGGAGAAGTCAAGATTATGTGGCCCTCTGATATCAACCTAAGGGGATATATTTTTACCCTTCCCACACCCTGGGCAAAAGGTTCTGGTTTTTCATAGAACCTGTTGACTGTTCCTAAATTGCTTGACACTTAACTTTAAATTATAACACATTTAAATTATAGAACATTTAACACGTTTGCCTTAACCCAGCTCCAACTCTTCCTTCTCTTAGTATTTATGGTTTGCTTGGAGTTCAAATGTTTCTATTGATAAAGAACTTGACTGATAAAGAACCTTACAAATGTTGACATACAAGAAATCTCTGATCCCTCCAGTGTTCAGGAGTTCCTCAAGAAATATCTCTGTGTGTGCATGTGGGTGTGCATATGTAAATGTGCATGTGTATTTTTATCTGTACTCTGTTATACTTTTCCTGCCTCAGAATTATGAGCATGAGGAAACTAAGAAAGAGACGATCTAACTTGTCTTAAAACCAGGGATGAAATGCATGTGTGTCAGAGTACATTGCTTGAGACTTAAGAACTGATAAGTAAAAATATGTATAAATACAATTATCACAGCTCAACTGCTACATGATAACTTATTTTGCTGCCCCAGCTTAACGTCTGTGAAACTGAAACATCCTCTAATACAGTCACGACCTTTAAACAAACACCTGGATTCTAAAATTAGAAGAGATTTTCATCCATCTACGAGAAGGTCACTGCAAGACTGGAATTGTTCTTACATGTGTTACGTTAAAAGGAGAGGGCTTTGTTCCATTAAAGGGTGACAATTCAGATTTGTGTGAAAAAATGACACCCAACTAGCCTTAGAGGGAGAAGGAAACTTGATCCTAAGTTGAGGAAAAGATACAAAGGAATCTGATTTAACAAGTTCCCTACAAAACCAAATCCCCTTTCAACTGTTCCTTTCTTTAAATGAAAATAATAAGCACAGGTTAGCAGGAAAACCACCCTGGCAGGCTCACCTGTTGTCTCATTCTCCTCCTCCCACTCACAATCAACTTAAAAAATAGTCTTGATAAAGCCAGAAAATATGGAACATTCTTTTCACAGAGTATGGCAATGCAGGCATGGAGTCACCACAACTCAGAGATTGATCCAACACTCTTAATCTTATTGGTGCTTAGCAATTTTGAAACAAAGGATGAAAGAATATAAGATTTTGGCTCACATGTATGCTTTGTAGTTACTGCCTATCTTTTGGATCCTGATGTCATATTTGGAGTCTATGAAGGGCTCAGTGGTGGCGTAGGTCTGAGTAAGGGCTACCACGCTGGCTATGTCCTGAAAATCGTAGTGGTTGTCTACCTTGATCTGCAGTCATCATGCCACAAGACAACAGCATATACAAAAGAAAAAAGAGCAATTAGGAATAAAATTTAAAACTTCAGTTGCAAATGGCATTCATGAGAACTATGTTTTTTGACAGCAATAGTTTATTAAAAAAAGTTTTGTGTATTTTTCTGATTTCTAGATTCTACAACATTCTTGCATTAAAGTATCTGTTTTTCTAGGCAAAATATTACCTGTTCATCTATAGAAAGAAGTTGGCAGACAGTAGAATTTTATTTTGCTTTAATTTTTTAAAATTTTTTTTTAAGTGGTTGTTGTCAATTATACAGCTGCAGGCATTAGGATTTTCACAGGTGTGATGTGCAACTCTAATTTACATGGAGTTCTTGCTGCCTCTGTAAATTGCTTACAGTGCTGAATGTGTCTGGAGCCCACCATGTACTGTCACGTCACCACCTCAGCCTGTGCCATGAGGAGGAGCTGAAGAGCCACCACACCATGCTCACACGAGGCACAGAGAGGGGGACTCACATCAGCAGAACCATTATTCTCCTTTTTCCCACTTCTCTGCAAGGGTTTGGACTCTGTAGGATGGGGTTTCCCAATTGTGGAACACTGTGCTAAGGTGCTACTAAATGGTACTGAACCATCAACTTTAACATCTTGAAATGAGAAGAAGGTGGAGAAGTGGAGAATATTATTCTGGCAGGAAAGGGGGGAGACTTTAGTGGGCAGAAGGAGGACAGAGACATCACTTTTGGACAGGATGGGCACATCTCTGTGGTTAACTCAAAGCTGGCTGAAACAAGGAGTAAAAGTGACTCATAAGAGAAGCCTTAGGGCTGGTGGCAAATGGAAGAACTCCACCATGCTGCTTTCCAAATGTGAGGAAAGGAGGCAGGGATTAGTATTTCTCATGGCATCTAATATTAGGAGAGTTTGCAACTGTTTGCAAGCCCAGTGTCTTGTTTGCTTTGGCTGTCACCTGGTACTTAAAGCGAACCTGAGGGCCTTCAGGGAGGGGGGCTTGCATATCAAAGAGCATTTAAAAGTCCTAAAGTCTAAGTATTTACTCCAGATCTCAGATGGAGAAAGATACAGAGTAATTTGCCATTTGAGAGCCACAAAACCAGGCACAAGACCTGGTTTCAACTTGATCTTCTGAAAACCTGCTTGCCCATACAGGTGTAATTGGGACCACTGGAAATGCTCCTGCTGGCAGTGTCCCCAGGGAGGGTTGGGGTAGGAGGAGAACTTTCCTTTGTACTTTGACTAAGCAGTTCACTACAAAAAGCTGACATTTAAATTCTAAGGTTTAACCCCACCCCCCCCCCCAGATTTATTTCTAGACATTTGATACGCTGAATGTTTTTGTCCATTAGTTCCTTTTTCTATAAATAAGAGGTGAATATTGAAAGTATGGCATCAACATTCTAACACTTCACATATGCAAGCCACAGAAACTGCAGCCTAATTATTGGTTAATTCTGCTCTTAAATAAATTGGCTGCTGTATTTCTGCTGACTTCCTACCTATGAAATAAAGCAAAACAGTCACAGACAAAAGCAGATAACATAGATACAATTTGTAATTAAATCAGTTTTCTATTTCTATCGCTAGTGGCAAACATCATGTTCATGGAGCTTTTGAAGATTCAAGATGATAAATGTAACTATTCTCTGATGATTTGTTTTAAAATCTGAAACTTTAAAAGCACTGAAGTGTTTTCAGTGAGTGAAATTACTCTGGAATGACTAGAAACTGTCACTGCTACGAGTGAGAGAGGGATTTAAATCACATCTCATAGACCAAGCACTGTGCGATAAGTGATACCAAAACAACTGTACTCACCACTGAAATGCAATTACTTTGGAGAAAGAAAGCAGCAGTTATATAGTGGTATGAAACAATCACAGAGAATACATTAAAAAAAGTCCAGTATCAAGCTGAAACTAATTAAAGAACCAAGGCAAAACCTTCCCATATTCCCAGGTCAAAAAGCTGAATTATGCAACAGACCTTGACTCTTAAAGAGTTACAGTGCAGTTAACTAAATTAAGCCAACGAGGTTAGGCTTCAAGAAAGCATCTCAGCATGTTTCACAGAATGTCCTGTGCAGGGCAATGCATGAACTGCAAAGGCCCGTGTGCAAACATAATGTACATGTTCTATTTCCCTGAAGAGACATGCTTTCTTGAACAACACACAAGTAGAGATTTGCAAGGGCAGGGATCTGAGACATAATCTGGACAGTTAAAAGGTAAAATATCCAGGAAAGGAATGAACATGCACAGTATTTTAGACAAACACCCAGCTCCTGACATGCAATAAATAGCATCTGCACCTTTCCCATGCCTGAATGAGCATGTCCAATCTTCACAACAACAGGAAAGGTTGGCATTGTTAGCTAAGGGGGAAACAAAACAGACAGGTTAGAGTTAGCAACCAGGAGTTCAAGGATTAAGCAACATCATTTAGGGAAATCATTTAAGTATAATAATAATAATAATAAGACCAAAGCTGTTCTTGCCATGTGGTTACTCACACTGTTGATCATCTGTGTCTGACTGTGTTTTCTCAGGGCTGTGTTCCCCCCAACACACCAATTTGTATATTTCTCTTTTCTGTATGTCTTTCTTTGGACTTCATTTTTTAATTGAGTTTCTGCTGTTTCCTATTTTATGTTTTTCTACTGTGTTTTCTGACCCATATACTCACACTCTTCAAGGTTATAATCATTAATGTCAAATTAAACACATTTCCCCCTTGATTTCCATTACTTAGCATGCCTATAAATACATCTTGCGACCACTTATGAAAGCAATGATGTTTAATTCACCACAAAATGTGCTTTAAAGGCAGATCCTACTTCTGATACAGAGTATCCAAGTTTTCTAGGGAAGGCTCCAGCATGGAGCAGGAAATCAAATACACAAAGGCACATGAGAACAGTTTATTCCATGAAATGGCAGTTGTTCTGTCTCTCCAAAGGGTCTGTGAATGACTGGTTTTACTTTGATCATTCATTTGAAGAAGTTTTATATCTCCCAGTCGTGGGCACAGCTGGCATTTCTTTTTCTTCCACCTGAAATATGCATATATTGAACCTCTACCAACCAAGCATAAACACACAGACTTGGTAAAAGAGGATTATAACTAGAAATAAAAGCTGAACACCTTCAACATGTAATTAAACTGAGAAGCAGCCGGACAGTGTTACAGGCTCCAAACCCTTCATTTAGAACCACATGTCAATGCAGTAAATACAATCAAAGGCAAAGCTGATGCTTTAGAAAATTAACTAAGAATTATCAGAGGTTTTATGAGATGTCAGTTTTCCAAATACTTACAAAGGGTTGGCAAGTGATTAAATAGAGTTCACACATCTCACTGTGCACAACATTGCACACAAACACACAGATGTTTATATGGAAAACATCATGAGATAGTAAATAGCAACACTGAAATGAAGAATAGGAAGGCCACTTAGTGTTTGGCAATGTCCAAACCTATTTTCAAGTCATAAAACTGGTTACAATTCACACACTCTTTTACTATATTTTAAACATTTGTTTTCAATATGATTCAGGGATGCATGCTTTAAAAACACTGGAACTGCACCAGAACAAGTGGGCAGTCACTGCAAGGTACATATTCCACACTATTGACCCTCACATTCCAGTACAGGACATGAATCTCTTTTCTTTTCTTTCTTTTCTTTATTTCTTTTTCTTTTTTTTTTTTCATGGACTTTCCCTGAGCTTTCTAAAATGCATACTGATTAAATGCTAATATATATATATATATATATATATATAAAGGACATCTAAGCAAATCAAACCAAGTTCCTTGTTTTTGGACAGTTTCTGCTCCACCTGATCAGAAGAAACAGGAGGACTCTTTGGATCTGCCCTTTTAACACAGCAGAGTTGTCAAAGCCTGATGAAACCACAGGGTCCCACAGTTGTCAGCACCACAACACAGGCCAGGGAGGTTTCTCATGGAGTTCTGCAGCAAACTCAACACTAAGGCATGTGTGTTTGGAGGAGAGAACCAGGTTTGATTTAAAGATGTGCAGTTTTCCTGGTAAATTTATTCTGAGTGTTAAGATCTCCTATATGTATCTTCTGTCAGGGCATCCTTGATACTTGAAATCCAGGATCACAGGCAAGCAAAAAGGTCTCAAACCATCTCTTAGTATTTTATATTACACATGGAACTGCAGCTGCCCCATTTCTGTGCCTATATAAAGGGAACTTGTACTTTTTGGAGAAATTCTGGGTACTTTGGTTCCCACTGTAGGAATTGTTAACTGAAAACTCTGAACGCCCTTTATTTAACTCTTGCTTTTGCACCACTTCAATCCTTGGTCTTTAAATCCAAAAAACATTTCATTGCTTTTTAAAGTCCTGTTTCAAACTAACCAATTTCAATTAAGGCACATAAGCATGAAACAAATCTGTTAGCTTCAGAATAGCCAAACCATTTGCAAAAGCATTTTACAGTAAAGGTCACCTTTACAGCAATTTAAGCATCAAGTTCTTGCTAAACTGCAGGAACACAAACTCCTGCATAGTCAATACTTACTCACTTGTGGAGTGCTTTCAGATTTTAAAGCTAGGTTTTATTCTTTTTCAATTTTTGGGGGTAGGAGTGGGAACAAATCCTTGCCTGACTCGAGATTCGTAACAGCAGCACCACATTTCTATGACTGAACTACAAACCACTGAGCGGGTGTTTGTGATGGGGCTGCTGGTAGAGCTCCAAATACAGCAATACAAATGGCACTGGTGTAATTACGAGGACTACATATCTTCCTATGATTCCAAGGCTCTGGAATCCTCTCTGGGCCACAGGAACAAATCCCGCTCTTTTTTTTTTTTTTTTTTTTTTTTTAAAGGAAAAGAAACTGCTTTCTCCGTCAGCAAAATATACTAACATCATTGCCCTCTGGAGCCTCATCCCAAGATTCTGTATGGACACCATATGCCAAGATTCTGTGTGGGACACCACATCCCAGCAACAGGCTGAGGGAAGAGGTGGCACCTGGGAAAAAGAGCTGAATGCTGCACTTCAAACTCCAGAGAGAAAAAAACAGGTAGCATAGAAAGCAGAAAAAATTCAGTTATCCCAGAACGTCCCTTGTTTTTATCTATCCCTGTGACAGGCCCATGAGCCTAGGGCTGATGAAGTTGTAGATATTTATA
>VXBX01000846.1:27845-61837 GCA_013400415.1 Scytalopus superciliaris | reverse complement strand
CTGCCGGCGGCGCCGCGCCTGACGCGCCGTGGGAGTGGTCGTCGGGCCGAGGCCGGGGCGCGGGGCTGTGCATCGGTAGCGGGATGTATACGCGGAGCTCCCGGTGCCTCTCCCGCGCGGGACGGAGTCGCGGGAGCGACGCTGGACGGGTGAGATCTCTGTCTGGGTGCCCGCATGGAGCTGAGCAGCGCAGAGGCGGCGTCCACCCGGTTGCTCGGCCTCACTCAGCGGTAAGGGAGGCGGGGGCTGAGCTCGGGCGGGGCGCGGCGCGGAGCTGCCTGGCCATGGCCGAGAGGCGGCCGGGGCGCGGAGGGGCCGCGCAGCAGCGGGAGCCCCGAGCTGCAGCCGCGTCCCTCAGAGCGGCTCCGGGTGGCGGGAGCGGAGTTGGACGAGCATCTCTAGAGTCGGTTTCGCAGCTTATTCAGCGTTTCACCTGTGCAAGCAGATACCAGTGGGGTAATCTCTGCAATTACCCGATTGCTGAGTGCGCTTAGATAACAGCTTGTTTTATGAAAATAGATTGACCGATACGGGCAAGTAAACGTACGGAATGTAAGGAGAATGACGAGCCCAAGGGCAGGCAGGCTATGTCGTTGTGGTCACACAGGTGCATTCTGCAAACTCACCCCCTTCTGCCACTACCCTTCTGCCCCCAAGTAAAGTGGTTTCCAGTGTCGAACTCCTAAAAGACAAAACTCGTGATTTGACACTAGCGTCCTAAAACCGTCTAGGTTTAGATCAGCAAATATGTTTAATTGTGCTTTGTTGTTCAGCTTCCCGGACGGTTAAAGTTTATAGGAGCTTCTGTTGAAATGGGAGGAAGCTACTTCTCTCTCTGTCATTACTGTTCATTTACATGAAAGCCCCTGTTTCTAGATAAATGGGAGAGGGCGGTGTGGTATACCATAGTTGCTGTAGAAATGCTATTTTTTTCATGTCGATAAAGGCTCATCTGTATTTAAACACTTTGCAATATAAGTATATTTTAAATTATTAGGCCAAACTGATCTGAGCCACTGAGGAACTAACCTCTTCAGTGCTGGCAGTTCACCTTAATAGGATGAAAACTTCTCTAAAACTGTCATAACTGGAGCAACAGTGTTTCTGATGTAAGTCAGGTCAGGACTGAGGAAGGATGTAATTCAATGAAGAAAATTAATATGAACAGGTGATGTTAATCACAGTGTATTTTTAAAATTAGCTGATGTCATGTGTTAGAGTTGAGTATGTATCTTGGTGGTAACCAAGAACGGAGAGCCAAAGAGGTCTGCAGGCATGAATTCATCAGGGAGTATGTGCACTTAGGCAAATAGTGTGATAACCTAGGTCTTACCTATGTACAAACCGAGGCTAAGATGCTCAACTTTCATGAAGTTGTCTGTAGCATTTATGTTGGCGTGAGATTCTGCTTTAATTACTTGATACGAAGCAGATGATGTGATACGAAGCAGTAAGGTTGAGAAGAAGCAGAGATCAGCTATTGGGTATAATTCTGATTTTTAAAAGGACTGCTACCATGTTTTTGAAAGTTAGATGTGTTTTAGGTAGTTTGGGGACACGTGGATTAGAATATTAATATTAAAACACTCTTGTTTTAATCATTTAGTCAGAAATATTCAAGGTTTGTTAATTAGTGGGAGCAGTGTGACGAAAACGCTTTTAATACCAAAGAGTGTGTTTTGTGGTGAGACACTGTATTTCCTCTAATTATTGGAATGTAATTTGTGGAGGGGATTGGAACGTACATTTTTCCGATGTGCAGACTGTTCTTCATGTGTTTTCTGACCTCATTTGTATTCTCCCTCTCTATTGTGTGGTCTAAGAAAAGAGTATTTCTCCAATGAAACTTGCTTGTTCCTGGTGTTTTCTGCATCATTTGATGAATATACTCTGTCTCTCTAAGTCTGTGAATTTATGTACCCTTAGTAGGAATAGGTCTTATGCATTTGGGCTGGGATGGAGTCCTGTGGATTCACCTTAAAAAGAATGCATGGTTATCACATCTTTCTTTTTCACCTGTGTCACCATAAATGTCTGTGACTGCGAGATTGCACTAGAGGCTGGCTGTGGTATTGCAGTAACTCCTCTCAAGATCTGAGGAATGGTGATGGGAAGGCTCTGCCGGTTTCCTTGAAGAATGTTGTAGTGATGTCTCCTTGTTATGTACACTGCCATTGGTTCCTATCTGCATGCTTGTCATGTGTCTGTGACCATAGTACAGCCCCGCTCCCTGTCATTCTCTCACCAGCAAAGCTGATGAAACGTTAGAATGCCTCCTAAAGGCAGCTATTTTATGGCTTGTTGTTATGGAAATGTTAAAAAAAAAAAAAAAATCTAATTACTGAAATTGTTCAGATAAAAAGGGCTACTTTGAGAACCTGGAATAGAGGATACATTCATATGGTAGAGAATATAGTTTTGTAGGTATCACACCAGTGATGTGAAGAGCTCTGTATCTCTAAGTGCAGTTAAACCCTAACTTTGTATATTGGTAGATTTCTGTCAACATCCTCTCTCTCATGGTCATTGGGGAGTCTTCATGGTGAACTATTCTTTGAACTAATCTGCCTCTAGAACTTTGCTAGAAGGAATGTTGAGAACACCTGTGAAAGTTTGAGCTGGCTCTTTGCCAAAAGCCAAACCTCACAGGAAAGATTCCCTCTCTTGAAACAGCAAAAAGCAGCAAGAGGAAAAAATTGTAGAAATATATCTATATGTTTACATATATTAAATTTATATACTATGTACAGTGAGACAGGGACCCCCAAACAACCCCATTAAGAGACAAGGGGAAGGGAAAGGGAGACAAAAAGGGAAAAGACAAACAAATATATACAATCTAAACTCAGGAATTAACTCAATAAGTAACAAACACAATAGTAAACTCACTACTTTTCTTAGGAAAAGCAGATTCTTAACCTCTGCCACCAGTCCAGACAATCAGCCCTTGGAGCAGGCCTTGCTTAACACAGATAAGCCAGGCCTAAACACCGAGAGTCTGTCACCGAGCTAACCCGAGAAGGAAAAGAGAGAGAGAACACCTCCTCTTTTGCCTTGTATACACCTGATTACGTAAAGAGATGGGATACTTCCTGGTTTTTGACCCTGGTTACCAAGGAAGGCCTGCAAAAACAACCCATCACCAACACCTGAGTGTGTGGAGGACAATCATCTTTTCCATGTGGAGGTGGGGGGAGAGGGGAGGTTTTTTATGTTACAACTCAAACTTAATTCTGCATCTCGCTTTGTTGTTTTAATTCTCTGGTTGGGAAATGCTACTGCGGTAGTCATTGTTGGTATGTATCTTAATGATCTTAATTCAGATCAGACCAGGCCCTTTACTTTGGCACTTTGTATTTCTGAGTTAATGTTTTTTGTGTCCCATCCTTCTTTAACTCAATAACCAGTATTTTGTTACATTAGTGCATATGTCCATTGTACATCCATACATGTGTTCTATGCATGTACATGTGTTGTATGCCTATATCTGTTTCTTATTTCTATGCAATGTTTGGGTTTGAATGCTCTTTTCAAGAGCTTTTTCTTAGCTACTGACTTTATCTCTGCAGCATTAATATGCTCAGATCTTAGTGTGCTTTTTTCTGAGAGCTTGACTTTCACTCAACTGAAATACTACCAAAATAAGATATAGGACTTAGTTTGTGTATGCAGATAGTTCTCAAATGCCTTCATAACTCCCTGAGTTTATCATGCAGGTAATTCACAAGATAGCATTTTCCCCTAGTCTCATGTGTTTTGAGGGTAGCTTTGCCACGAGGCAGAAAGCAGTTCAGTTCTATGAAGCTCAGATTGCTTTTTCTGTTGCTTTGTGGAGCTGTTGCGTGATGATGGAAATCTCTACAAGTTATCCAGGTGGAGATAGTTCTGTTCAAAGCACAGTAGGCCAGATACTCTTTGTGGCGACTTTCTAATTTGTATTATGTTTGTGTTTGGGACTGTCTGGATGTCTGCCAGCAGTACTCACAGTGCCAAGTATTTATTGATATGATTTGCTTTTACAGTGGTTTCCAGGGCAACTGGCACTCCTAGTCACAAAAAGGGATTTAGTAGAAGAAAAGAAGCATGCAAAAAAATTGCTAGCGCTAGCACGATTGACTGGTTGTTCTGTAAAAGTAAAAAAAAATTATAGAAAACCCACAGTGCCTTAAAATATGTTGCAAATGAGGCCTTCCATTTGTTCTGTGAAGCATCTGAGAAAATTCGTCTGTCTCTCAAAATGCAATTCTTATACTGTTTAGTTTTTATCTGAGCTTTCCAAATTCTCTCAGAGGTGTACAAGAAGGCAAAGGATTACTTTCAGACCACGCAAAACTAAACTTGGAAGCTCTCTGTTATGTCTAGAAGGGAAAAAAAAAATCTGATGTCCTTACTTTTGTATTTGTATTTGTCCTTACTATTTATAGATGCAGATCTTTAAATACTTTTGTGTTACCCAGACTTAATAACTGCAGAGAATATTTGTTAGCCAGATTTCTGTTTTCTTGAGAGAAAAAGATGAGAACTTATGAGTAATACCTTAAAATATTTTTCTTTGCTACAGACAATCCTGAATTAAAGGGGGTGGAGGGGGGGTTTATACCTCCCTTCAGTTGATGGAAGGAGATGGTACATTTGCAATAAAATGTAAAATATGCATAATTTCCTTGTAAGTAGCGTGCAGGAGTGGGGTGAACAGAGATTATCCAAATACACTTTAAATGAGTATGTCAATTATTGCCACAAAACCATGTAAAGTAGAAAGTAACCATAACATAAATTTATTTGAGATGTGCAGCTCAGAGGTACATTCTGTCTTTTCACTACTCTAGCCATCTTCTCTATGTTGCAGGCTCAGAAGGAGCCATTAAGTGTTGCAGCTGTAACTTCTGTGCAACATCATGATGGTGTTGCATGGCAAGGTTCACTGAAAGGCTGAAGAGCAGTAGTGGTAGGCTTATAAAAGTATTGGACATGAAGTCCTTGTGGTGTGTGGTGGCTTAAAATTTGAATGTACTCCTGGATGCTCAGACTTCATGGCTTAAGAACATTAAGATGGACTCACAAATATGAAAAGATAGGTAGAGATTTTGAAAATTCCATCTTCGGGACATTGTTTTTTCAGGTGGCAACGTGAAGTAACCTCACAGGAACTGACTCTTGTGCCTCATTTGCAATTTATCTATCTTTCAAGTTATTAGAGCTGTTTCTCTTTTCATTTTGCCTCTGTCTACTTTCTGTTCTGCTGTGAGGAAAAAAGCAGTATTATTACTTTCAATTAGAGTACTCTTTGAATTGCAGGCTTTAACACTTACAGTTTTAGTCTCAAGTAAGGTAAGCCTCTGAAATACTTTTGTCTACAAACAAGGTGGTAGAAGGAAATTTACAAAATGCTGTTGTTTTCATACACTTAAGAATTAAAGTATCTGTTTAGTTTCTCTTTGTGTGTAGCCTGAAGAGAGACTGAAAAAAAGAGTAGCAACATGCTAAGTGTGGTCTTACTGAGCATAGTGCAGTTGTCTTATTTGAGACATTAAGTTTACTGTAGGTTTTTCTTCCCTTAGATTTCAAACATGGTTATAAGCTACCACCCGCTTTGAAACTCTGATTGCATCGTAGCTAAATACTTAATTTAATCATAGCTATTGCTTCTGGTCGAGACATGGACATTTCTTTTCCTTTGGAGGTAATATGAAAGCCGGACTGCAATGGCTACTAGAGATGTGTGTATAAGGAGTGTTCCCTGCAGTAGTGAGTTCACACACTGTGAACCTCATTCAGCAGGAATTATATTTTTTTAACTTTAGGATACAGAATTGCAGGAAATGTAAGTCTGGTTGATCTGTGTACACTGATGAAGGGTTTCTCTTCCAGCTCTGTGTCTGAAGATCTGGGTTGCAGACGTGGGGAGTTTAGCAGAAAGCATTATGGATCTGTGGAACTCGTAAGTTTACATAGCCTGTCCTTTGAGTTATTGCCTTACGCAGAGCTCAAATCCTTCTCATTTTCAGGTAAAAAAAATTGAATTTAGTTTGGAAAATGTGCTTCCTAAGCCAGACTTGAAAGTTGTAGACTAATACAAAGGGGCTTCAGAATAGAGATGTTAGACATGTGACTGGAAATCTTAAAACTACCTTATTTATGAGTATTTCATGATAACAGAAAGTGTTATATGTGTTGTGTTTGTCTCTAGGTCGAAATTCAGTCTCTTTTCCTCTCATAAACTGAAGATTGCAAAATATTAGGGTAGTATTTAATGAAATACTTGCTATTACATAAGTCATGAACTGTGTGTGTGCTCTCACATGTGTATACATGTATGTGAAATGTTATATGTACAGGCCTCAGGGTAGTGGGAGCGGGTTTAAAACTAAAAGAACTAGTCAGAATAAATACATTGAAAACGGTTTCCTAAAATCTGTCAGTTATTCTGTATTTTCTTCAAAGGTTAAGTTGGTGCTTCATTTTTCTCATACGTAACTTTCTTCTCTGCTGTGAAAATAGCAGTATGTCAGCAGTTAAAATAGTGTCACTGATTACAAGGTCATAATGAAATTGCATAAATTACTATAGAAAAGCAGAAGTGGGGAGGAGTAAAGAAATTGAACTCCAGCTCTCTTACTGTGGAAGAAACCACAAGTTTTCTACTAGCTATAGTTGTAACTTAAAGTTCTTGAGCAGTATATTTATTAATATGCATGCAAATTGGATGTAAATTGGTGGCGAAGTTGCACTGCGGGAACACGAGGTATCTTTCTTTTCTTTCCATACATTCCACATAACAGATGTGGTGTTTTAATCAAAAACTGCAAGTGAACTGTTTTCTGCTAAGAGGCTCTTTCATTACTAGTACTCAGACTGATTTGCTGGAAAAGAAAAAAAAGTTATTTGTAATTATAAATTCAGGCTTTGCAAGGGTGAAAGCACAAGAATCATCATGTCTGTAAGGCCTGTTTTTTTGAAAGCAGCAATCTTCAAGATCAGTTTCTGGCAAGCAGACAACTCCCTCTTTAGGAGTACTGCATGTCCGTGTGGCCGAAGTCTAGGACAGAAGAATTCCTCATTAGTGCTTGGATCTACCAAAAGAGTGAATCTCTCACCCACTCTTGCCTACTTAGAGTTCTTACCGAGTCATTCAAAGCCTGTAGTCAAGTTGGAAATAGCTGGGCCAATCCCTTCTCTGTGGGTAGTCATGTGATGCCTGGAATAAGAAGACATGGTACTAAGCTTTAATTGCTGATCGTATGGCTATTTTTGGAACTAGAACCTCTACCTTAAACTCTCTTGTAGCTTATATCTAGTGATGCTGATGGAGCGATTCAAAGAGCTGGACGGTTCCGTGTGGAAAATGGCTCCTCTGATGAGGTAAGTGGCTAAAAATACTCATAGAAATCTGAAGAAGTAATTCAGCTTCAGTAGATCTTCACCAATAATGATGTATTTGCAGTCAGTTGCTAAGTAAGATTGGACCTGAAAATTGCTAAATAATAATATGAGCATATAAGAGTCTGAGAAGAGTAAGATAGAGGGTTTTTTCCCCTCTCACAGATTAGCTTAGCTCTTCATTCAAGAGTATGCAGTCTGAGGGAAAAGCTGGCATTTTGTTTCATTTTGGTAACACTTTTTCTCACCAGATCATATTAGGAGAAAAATAGCAGTTCAGCCCTCTGAATGACGTTTTGTAGTCTCTAGTTCGTGACTTTATATTGGTGTTGTGGTGATGCGACTATGTTCAAGTTGACCTTTGCTCTTTTAAGTTTGATACTTGGTGTGATGAAGTTACAGCTTCATTTTTTTCCCCATCTTAGTTGTCTTTTAGCAGCTATGCTTATCTTTAAATAAGAGATAACGAAGTTGAATGCAACCTCAGAGAGTCATTCCCTTCAGATTCCTGTGCTGCTAAACTCATGGTGTGTCCTTGCAACCGCTCCAGTGACACTTAGGTTTCCACTTATCTTCACGTTTTATCTTCCTTTGCAAAACTTTTCCTCCATAAATATCATTGCAATATTGAAAGAAAGAAGACCTCATAGTCTTGAAAAACATGTAAGATCTTGATAGATTTATGTGGAATTAATACTAACAGTAGACTATTACTGATCATCTGTTTGCATCAGCGCTGGTTGAAGAATTTAAAGTAATCTAAGTTTCATTTTCTGTGGTGTCATGTTTGGTACTCTTGTCATTTTTAATTCAGTTTCATGATTTAGTTCAGTTTCTGATTAGCCTGTATCACAGAAAGATTCCCAGAGTGGGCAGCGTATGGCAATGTAGTGAAAGGGTACTGAGAATGGCTTTTCCTTTGCATGTGTTGATTCTTAGTGGAAAAGGACTGAAGGGATGCTTGGGAATTTACCTTAACTGGCCAGTCCAGAAACAACACTGAAGAACTTCTAAAGCATGCTTTGGTCAAGAAAGGAGTCCTTGGGGAATATTTTGGGAAGAACTGAGAAAATGAAATCTGGAGACAGGATTCCATTTGTAAATAAATTTATTTAAGTTTTAAAAATGGTTTTCTTCAAATTCCACATTAAAATATCTTCTTCTCACTGAAATTCTAAGCTATTGCCTGTAATGGTGATACACTAGGATAAGACTCTAGTTACTTAGAAAGAAATGGGAAAACAGAGAACAGGAGGGAGGAAAGTTTTAATTTCAGCTACACACTGACTGATTCCAGAATAATTCTTGCATTTTAAAAAGCAGCATACAGCTAAAACTTCAGATGAATCAGCCGGTCTGGGCTTTTGCCTATGTTTTGTCTTTGTTTTTCACTTGATGTTTAAGGTAACAGTCTCCCAATTCTATTTCAGAATACAGATTACACTCCAGGTACATGGCACAGAACGGATGTGCATTTGGAAAACCCAGAGTATCATACAAGATGGTATTTCAAATATTTTTTAGGGAAAGGTAATTTTTTTTTTTTTTTCCAAACTGATTGGAGCTTGGAAATGTAATGTAGCTTTGAATGGCTATTATTTCAATATGGAAAGAAGTATTATGTTAATTAATATATTTTTCTGTCACGTACAGAAAACAAGTTCTTGTTTTATGTGTTTTTAACCTGAAAACAAAGGATGGGTTTCTGTAAGCAGTGAAATCTCTGCTATCTAAAAGGGATGTTTTGAAAGCCTTTTTGGCTTTGAAATCTGTCCCTATCTCTTGGGGTTTTTTTACATGTCTATATATAAAAACATAGTTACATAGACAAGTATATATTTTTTACATGTGAATGTGTATATTTACAGGTGTCTCTCTGAGTCTGCTCATAAGTGGGTGTGCCTTCTTTATGGTTGATACTGCTTCTTTTTCCTCCAACAGTTCATCAGAATTATATAGGTACAGATGCAGAGAAGAACCCTTTCTTTCTGTCTGTTGTACTGTCTGACCAAAATAATCAGCGCATCCCTCAGTATCATTCAATACTTTGGAGAAAAACAGTAAGAAACAAATACTTAACTGCTGCTCTGACTTTTGTTTGGTCTGGGTATGTTTATCATAACACTTTTTCTTCAGAATTCCAGTATTTATTACGTATTTTCATTTTACACGATGAAACTCAACTAAGTTTGTAGCTAACATTGTATTGAACTTTCTGACGGAAATCTGTGATGTTAAACATTTTCTAATTGTTCTTACCAGGAACTCTGCTTTTTTTAGAAATGTTGCCTAAGTTGTTTTTGATTATGTCCTGTGATCAACTTAGGCAATGATTTTCTTAAACAACGGTAAGAAAAATACCATAGGCAGATGTGATATTGCTTTCACAATACGGTTCCACTTATGGCCCCATAAGAGCCTTTTATTCGAGCAATTGATTTTAAACTGTCCTGTAGGCATGCATTGTTTTTTGGGGTTTTTTTTGTGACAGTCATGACTTTTTGTCCAAAGCATCAGTAAATATAGCTAAGTAAAACTAGCTGAGTTTTCTTCTTTGTTTTTTTTATTAATATTCCTACTTAAATATACAGAAGAGATCAATATGTCCTGTAATATATCCTGACTTTTCTTCTATATAGGGTACTCAGAAAATATGTCTCCCTTATAGTCCCACAAAAACATTATCAGTGAAATCTATACTAAGGTACGTATTTACAAATAAGGTATCAGTTAAGATATTTTCCTGTATTTCTTCTTGTGTAATTCAGAGCTTGTGTTCCACAGTTTTCATGATAGATTTATAAAAACAGTAAAATCAATTTTGAAAGTATTTATCATTGAAGGCAGCAAAAAATGGTTTTAAAGCCTGTTGTGAAATAGGTAAAGTGCTGACTTAAAATGGAGGCAAATTCTTAGCACTTTTTCTTCAGCAGAGAGACTGTTTTCAACTTGATTGGAAAACACGTGTTAAATGGAAGTTCAGTGATAGAGAATAAACATCTTTTAAACTTAATTACCCAATAAACACACCTAAGGAATGGCAGATTTTGACTAGAGGTGGTTATTACGTGACCCTTGCAGAAGGAAGCAAATGGTCAAGAAGCCAAGAATTATGTTTCAGTTGATTGTCTTCATTGAACTCTCACTACAGATGTTATGCACAGTTAAGCCAAGAAAATTCCTACTCTCAGCCAGAGTCCGATCATGCTTGTACTCTGCCCTGCCTCTTTTGTGGCAGAAGAGAATATAAAGTGAACAAACCCAGCACTTTCTTTAAACATTGTAATCAGCTGACATATCAGAGCACTGGTTTGGAAACAGTTCATTCAAATTTAATCTAAAGTTTTTACAGTCTCATCATGTGGTGTATTTTCTTAAGTCCCTCACTGACAGTGTCACCAAATGGATCTTTTGTAGGGGTTTTAATTCCTCTAGAAACCCATTAGAAGTGCTGTCTTTTAGTAAGCAGGTAAGGTGTAGCAGATCAACGGGCAGTCTGCAGGTCTTAAAAAGATTTAATCTGTACAGAGCAGGAGCAAATGTCTCTTGCTTTATTGAAGCTGGGCCACTGGTTAACACTGCCAGTACCTATGTGAGCAGAAAGTTCTGGGAGAAGGGTGTGAAGCTGCCACCACCACCAGATCTGCATGTTCCTATTGTTGCACAAGATCTGTGACCACTGAATTTGGCAGAGACTCCATCAGGCCATCGAGTCTCACTTCTTAGATATGATTTCCTGGTCTGTGGCTCTGTTTTGGAGTGTCAAGATGGTGAGTTGAAAACACTTCAGATGTCTTTTGTCTTCTTCATCGAGATGAGCTAAGTATGCTCTTCTAACTCCTACAGCACTGGCTTGGATAGTCTTCCTAGTATGTACTACATTCTCTGCCTTTGTAAGTACCTGATTTTCCATGTCTTCCCTGCAGTCTCTGAAGTATCTGTTCCAAACATGCCTTTCCAACCCAGCCTCTCCCTCCACTCCACCCACATACACGTTTTTGGATAGGCATTCCAGAGTGGAGAAACTTTGTCATCCACTAGTTTGAGTCATAATTCTTTTGCTAAAGCATCCACACATGTTCCATCGTGTGATGCTCCAATATTTTACAGAGAAAAATGTAGTCTTTTCTCAGACCTCGTTCCGCATTTCTCCCAGGGTCTGTGCCACGTGTGGTCAGCTGCATAAATGTCATCTCCTTTTGCCTGCTTCAGCTTGGACTGAAAACTTCCCTGGCTTTTTTTTGCTCTTACAGTCCTTGAGCCATCCTTTCAGCCTCTTCGTGCCTGGTGTGAACCTAGTCTCAAAGGTTTCTGGTTACGTTAATAAACCTGTTTTTTCTAAATTGATTGGAACATTTTAATCCCTTTCAAAAGGAACTAAAGCAAACCATGTCTGCGCTGTGATGTAGTGTAAACAACAGTGGAAAGATTTGAGCTCCATGTTAGTTCACCGTGCCCCAGATGAACTGCACTTGACAGTCCGTGAGGTGCTGCACAGTTAGGAAAAAATACTATGAATTAAATATTTTTGTTTATTGAGGCAGTTGATCTTGCTTCTTATTTAAATACCTTTTTTGTTCTGTCTGTGGATCTTTGGTGTGTGAATTTGATGCTGAACCTCTCATTTTTCATTTGGCTTGCCTTGAGTTATTTTAGAAGAAAAAGAAGGAAATCTTGAAAAATAGACTCGATTATTGAGTCCTCCTAAAATGCTCACTGTGATTATGTTCAAAGCTGAAGTGAAGGGTGATGGAATAAAGCTCTGTCCTGTATAAGTATATAAATTTAAACCCGATCTTGACACAGGTTCTTACTAATTTCTGTTTTTAAAATCCAGAAGAAGTTTAGGAAGTGTTGGAAGCTAGTATTTTGTGGAAGAAATGGCAGTTCCAGAAAATATTCCACCTAAGAAAGGCTCTTTGAACAATTCATTTTGTAACCAGTTGTAACAGCAACTCGTTGGTGGTTTACTGCTGAAATGTATACTTGCCTTTCTATAAAGGAGTATTTCATTTGTGTTTCAGTGCTATGAGTCTTGATAAATTTGAGAAGAGCCCAAGGGAAATTTTTCATCCTGAGATACAAAAGGTAGGAAGTGACTTTTTTTGTTTGACTGGTTTTTTATTATTTTCTGGAAATATAAGGAACTAGGTGTAAATGCTGCTAGTTTGTTTCTTTCAGCAGTGGGATTATAATGGGGAGTAGGATTATGTGATACTGCTAAATTGTCTTTACCGGTTGAACTGGCCACTTCAAATCAAAACGTAAATATACAAGGTTGTTAGTTTTATTGATGTTATCTTTAATATCAGTGTGCTAAAGATACTGTTTTTCTTTACAGGATTTATTGGTTCTTGAAGAGCAAGAGGTAAATGTAAACTTACCCCTCTTAGCTCACAGACCTGTTCAATGAATACAGCTTTGTATTTGAAATATTTGCACTGACATGCCTGTGACAACTTAGAAATCAATTGCCTTTATTACAGTAAAAAATGTGTTCTTTTTGAACATACGTGATCAAAAATAATTTTAAGCACCAACTTAATAGCTCCTGTTAATATATCACCAGCTTAGATTAGTAATTTTATACTATACTATTAAAGTTTAAAGGTAAATTAGTTGGTATTAAGAGTTGGTGTCAACTGTATGTTCCCATGTGTAGGATGTATACGGAGGTATATATCTAAAGGTTCTTAGAGGAAACTTTTTTTAGGTCTTCTGTTTGATTGTCAGTTTATCATATAATGCTTGGGTTTATTTCTCAGGGATCTGTGAATTTTAAATTTGGAGTCCTTTATGCTAAGGATGGTCAGCTTACAGATGATGAAATGTTCAGTAATGGTGAGTTTTTTGCCTCTTTCTTAATTTTTTTATTCATCTGAATCAGAAAATTGAAAATAGTGCCTACATGTGGAAGACAGAAGGGAGGTGGTGGTTATCTGAACGGTAGTCTAGTTAGGTTTTTGGGTTCATGCTGGGTGACAAATTGTGGCATAGAACCTTCTATTTTTATAAAAAGTTGCTGTGGGTTTATAAAAAGTTGCTCCTACTATTACAATGGAGGATAGTGAAATTTCTAGACTATGTAACAACATTTAGAATAAAGAAGCAGTGGAAGAAGGCAACGTGTTTACTCACTATTGTTTGTAGTTCCTTCACTCTTACATTTTTGCAGCGTGATCGCATTCTCTTATTCACTTGGACAGCGTAGTCTTGATGTTAGCAAACGAGGTCCCATGATGTTGCCTGTTCTGCAAGGCTGGGATGCTGTTTCTGGAAAGGTAGAAGTTTTGGATGATGTGAAGAGAAACTAATTCAGCTGAAACTTGGGTCCTTGTGTCCTGGAAGCAGGACTAATTTCCATATTTTGATTGGTTTTTATACAAGTTCTGTTACTATGTGTGGGGTTTTTTGTGGGTTTTTTTTTCACAGTTCTCTCTCCCATATGTAGAAACTGGAAGTGAAAGCTTTCAAAGATTTTTGCATCTCTTGGGTGACACAATTACTTTGAAAGGCTGGGCAGGCTACAGAGGAGGACTGGACACTCGAAGTAAGAACTCATATGAAGCAATAAAGGGGGGACATTGTTGCATGTGCCTATTTTGCATATTGTAGTTATAACACAGTCCCAAAATGCATTTCCTCATGTGCATGCTCTGCTTCACCATGAAAAAGGTCAGCTTAAGTCACTGTTATGGAATGCAGTTAAAGAAAAGTATTTGTATGACCTGCATTTTTCAAGGCGAGCAGTTTCATTTTGAATTGGAATGAAGAATAACCTGACACATTACTTGCTTTGTGATGGTAGGACATCACAGCTTAAAGAACTGTGTGATTTCAGGAGGGTAGGTGAAGGACATCGTAGGTTTTAAGTGTCAATATGCAGATTAATTGCAAACTTGGGTTTTGACTCAGGTAAAACGTGCAGTGTGGACATTTTCTAAACTGAATCAGAAAAAGATAACTGAAGAAGATTTGGTAGAAGGATGTGAAATACATTTTGATCTTTAGAAAACTTAGAGAATGTATTCCTGCTGAAAATGCTGTCTTCCCTTGCAGATGATACAACAGGAACCTGTTCCATCTATACAATTTTTCAAGGACATGAAATTATGTTCCATGTTTCAACCATGCTACCATATTCTAGAGAGAATAAGCAGCAGGTACATGGTTCTCTTTATTTTTTTCCTCCTCTATTTATTAAATCACAAAGTCCATAACTTAAAAAGAAATGAGGGATTTCTTGCCTGTTATTATTTTTTAAATGTAAGCCTAAAGACTTTTGCTAATTTTTTTTCTCAATATTATACCTAGAGCTGAAAATGTCATGATGTTTGTTAGAAATAATGCATCCTAGCGTCTCTATTAAGGTACAAAAGATACTTTTGGTATCAAAAGTCAAAATCACTTCACTGAGAAGCGTTTGAGTACTGTGCTGTCCAGATGACTTGAAGAGCTGCACTGCTGCAATTATTACCTCAAAGAATTTAAGAAAACTGAAAATGAGCCTTGTGTGTGAATTGTAGGAATAGTCACGTGTAATACAAAACTCACATTCAGGAAGCAATTAGTGCAGCTTGAAAGAAATTCCCTTTGTGAACAATTTAAGATGCTAAAGCACTGCTGTCACATTCTCATAGGTTCACTAGGTGGGTTCTTGAGTACTCGTTCAAATGTGATGTGATCCATTGCTCAAACCTTTCTTTGTATTATATGATGAAAAAGTATTCTATAAGCACATGCGTTTGCTATACATCATACATTCATAATGTATTTGTCTGAAATTACTTGCAAATTACCTTGTTTACTATTTATTGCATATTATAATATAGTTAGGTGATATAATTATGTCATCCTTGTTTTATTTCTATGTCAGTTTTCTCATGGTTTTTCCTTCACATGATGACAGGGTCACAGAAGAAAACAGAATCCAATCAGGATATTTGTTTTTTAAAGAATAACTCAGCATCAAAGTTTTTTTTCCTTTTATTTCAAGTAGTAGATTTGCTTTTTTGAAATGCTAAGGGTTCCATGACCAATTTATGAATTACAAAAATGATGAGTGCTTTTCTAACTTAAAAATGGGCAATATCTGCTCTTCTGGAACCTGCCTTCTTGTGTGAACAATGGCATCGCTAGGTTTACTTGCTTATAGTTAAGTAATAATTTTATATTTGCCTTAGTAATATTGGCCATAGATTTTCTGTTTGCAGTTTAGGAATATTGTTTTACCGTTCTCTCACAGAAATGTTGAACTGCTTATTTATGTACTTTAAGTCATTGTGTCTATCTCTTTTTCTTTTTCTTTTTTTTTTTTTTTTCAGGTAGAAAGGAAGCGACATATTGGAAATGACATTGTCACTATAGTATTTCAGGAAGGTGAAGAGTCTTCTCCAGCATTCAAGCCATCCATGATTCGCTCTCATTTCACACGTATCTTTTTCCTTATATTTTCTAATGTTTTTTTTTTTTTTAAAGGTCGCTATTACATTTAATTCCTGCATGCTGTTTATGGAAGTGAAAACAGTTTTAGAAAGAGTCTTGCATTCTTTACCTTCAGCTGCTTGACTAGGAGTCTCCAAATCTGTGACATAATACAAAGTTTGTGTTGAATCCTTTAGAAGATAAGTTAAAAGCAGGAATGTGATTTTTAAATCATGATTTATTGAAAGCATTTGTTTGGATCATTTCACAAAGGAAATTTTATACCTTTTCATAAAATATAAATTCATAAATGTATTTGTTATTTACGTGGATTAATTTGGCATTAAATTTTGGCATATTGAAATACTGCCTTTTAATGTTTAGATGCTGTTTATTTTACGTATTTGGGTGTTTTAGATGAGCATTTTTTCAAATCTTTCAGACCATTAACCACATATTCTCCAGATTTTTGTCAACCTGTGTTTTTCAGACTTTTGTTTGAAACTACTGCAAAGACATTATGATTCCAAAAACTGGCAGTCATTCACTTGGAATTATCATGGGGTCACCCTAGTAATCTGTAGACCCCAATATGGCATTGGACTAGACAGAATGGAATGAAGAAAAATGGATGAAAAGAAGAAAACTCTTATTTCTATCTGTGCTCTGTTGCTTGGTATTAAAAAGTTGTTACAAAGCCTAAGGCTTCTAAACCTTATTCTCAGGCAGACTAACTGATGTTAGAACCCTCTTGCTAGTTTTGTCCATAGCTGATCTTAATTTTTAGATTTAAGCTTTTAATATTAACCTCTTTTACTCTAAAAGAAAGTATTGTCTAGAACAACAAGGATTCCACAATGCAAAAATAATAAAAACCTTTAGATACCAGAGGAACCTAAATATTAAGAAGAATTGTTTACCAAGTCAATGTACCTCTTCATTAGAGTGTCAGCCTTAGTAAAAAAGGAATAATTATTTCCTTATTGCTGTTAAGTGGACTTGTCATGATGTCATTGATAGGGCCTCCTGTTCGATTTTTGACAAACATTTGGACGTCCTTGGTGTCATGATGAGATGTGCCCTAAGTTGTCATTTTAAGTAATCGACAGTTGGTTGATGGAGTCATAGTACCATCCTGACATTTTCAATTGGAGTAGTCAGAGATAAAGGTGTCTGCAAGAAAACTGGGGGTTGCCTCTGAGCTATATCAGATGTGATAAATCTGAGACCTCATTGAATCTGTACTAGCCCTTTGTGCTCACTTTGTTACGTACTATGGCACACCCTTTTTGTTACTTTTACAACAGGAAAAAATAGCATATAGATATCCCACTGTGCTGTCCTATACAGTAGCAACAGCTGCTGTATAGGGATTTTCCATGTCTTGTCTGTGGGGTAGGACTGAGTTACAAAATAAAGGCATCAGCACCGATTTAGATGACCCAACATACTTGAAGTGCCTGTGCAGATCTGGCAGATACAACTCAGGACCCATGGGAGATCTGTGCCACTTTTGGAATAGTAGCTGGAGACTAGCCTATGTGCTCTCATCTTAAATGGCATTGGATACTATCATTGAAGTAATGGAATCGCCTCGTAAGTCTATTGTTATCAGTCTCTGATAGTGCTGATCACAGTGATTGGCTAAGGTCTCTTCATTCTGTCTGGAGCAAACACACAGCCAATGAAGTTATCCAGACCTATGCTTTCTTTGACACTTTATGAGGACTGAAAATGTAAGAGGGATGTTAAGGAAATCTATCCAAGCAATATGCCTCTGATTCAATAAAAAAATAAACTTGGAAGGCAACCATATGGATTTATGTGATTACTTTTTTCCCCCAGATTTGCCTGAACTTAGGAAATCAAGACTGGTAATACATTTTTGTGTACTTGTACTTCAAATCATTCTTTTCTTACAATTCTATTAGCTAAATTATTTCATTGGAATCTTCAGTGGAGGTTTTGGTACAAAGGAAGTTTGGAATCAGTGCTTTTTTATCAACTAAAAGAATTTTTAATCACAAATCTGTGAAACACACAAACCACAAAATTCTATAGCATGTTATGTGCTGTATTGGTGGTACTAGCTTGACTGTTAAAACTTGATCAAACAGTAAAATTCTGTGTGGGACCTCCTTTATAAAACAGCAAAATCTATGTAGTCTAGAATGTTTTATACATTTACATCCGTTAATGTGTTTTACATTTATTAAATCTGCTGTGTACTTCAGGAGGAGAAAAAGTGTATGAAAATACATGTGATCTTTGTTAGAAGTGGATTAACTTCCTTAACTGCGTGGCAGATATTTTTGCTTTAGTGAGATACAATAAGCAGAATGATAGTTACAGGTAGGTGTTGATTGTAACAAATAACTTCACACTGAATTTCTGATGGTTTAGAGAAAATGGGAAAACATTTTGGCATTGGGAAAACTTCCTGGCATACAGACAGGTCCACTCATCTGTAAGCCAGGAGGCCAAATGAACTTCAGAAACTGAAGAGCGATATGAACCTCGATGCAGATGTCTCTAAACTGGCTGTAAGTTGTGTGTTTCTAACCATCAGAAAAACTAAATTCTGAAACAGGCATAAGCTAAGGGGGGAAAAAACAAATCTGATCTTTAGATGAATTGTAACAAAATGGTGAAAGATATGCCTGGAACAAACTGACCTGGTGAGATCAATGACATAGTGAACTACACGTATGAGAGTTATTTAGATGTATGGAAGTTAAATAGATGAGCAAACAAGTTCATTTTTAGGGATCTTAACAGCGTGTTTGTACAATTGGACATTACGCACTTAAAATATACTGCAATTTTGCATATTACGGTGTTTCTCCAGCATGCTGTTAAATCTAGCTCCAGAGAAGAATCCCACAGCATGATATGTCAGTTTGCATATGGTTTTTTTTTTCCCCCTTCCCATTTATAGCTAAGGTTTACTTTGGAAATACCTATAGTGCAGGTAAGAAAAGAAATAGCTTTATTTTCTTTCAAGATCTCATAAGTACCCTCTTGCAGTTTTTTTAAAATTGATTGTCCTCGTAGCTTGTGCTTTTCTGCGTTCCCAGGTTTGTGAGAGGCACAAAATGTGTTCGTGATTCCAGTGTGCAGTGAAAGTGCAGATACTTCTTTCCTTCTTTTTCTTCTTGTTTTGGGACAGAAACTTGGCCATATATCCCTCATTACCCTTTAAGAAGTGAATGTTGCCCTGATCATAAGCTAATAGGCAGTAGGTGGACTAGACATGGTAAAATGCTTTTTGTATTGCTGTTTATTTGGGAGAAAATGAGTAGCAGTAAATAAGATAAATTTGTCCCTCTTGCTCTAAATAACTGCCTGTTTTTACTAGATCAGTCCATCTTACTTTAGTTGCTTCTTTCTGCTGGTCTTGACACATCTTACTGCGGTAGATATCACGCAATACTTTTTCCCTATATGAGAGGCATAATACATTATATTTCAGCTTGGCCTAATTACATTTCTTTCTGTCCTTTCATCTTAGGCCTGAATAGAACTCTTGTTCCTTCTGTTACTTTTTTTTGTGTGCGTGAAGGCAATCTTCCAAGTGGCCAAAATGTCAGTTGAAAGAGACTAGTCTTTTGAGGCAAACCTTCATTTCAAATGCAGTGCCACTGTGAGATCTGACACTGAATTTCTGCTTAGAATGCCTTTATATTTTACTTCACTCAAAAAGTCTATTTCTTTGGCTGGTTTTGTTGTGGTTTTCCCTGCCTTAATTTGTTCTACTTTAGTCAAGGAACATTTCACATCTTTTGTAGTGAAAAATGATTATTTTTTTACCTGAATCTAATAAAATAGACATAGGACATCTATGAAATTGTGTCTCAAATATGTGAAACCAGTATTAGAATGATCAATATTACTTGCGTTTCATGTTGTACGCACAGTTTCTAAGCTTTCATGAAAAAAGACTGTATGAACCCATTATGATCCACTAGATTCGATACCTGTCAGTCACTGCTGTTTTTTTAAGTAAGCAAGTTCTGGCTGGTTTGTATAACAGTAGAAATGAGTTGAATATATAATTTTACCGCTTAACCTACTGTGACTTGTGTCATCTGCACATGCCATTTGGAAGACCTTTGTCTGCAGACTGTCACGTGAAATAGTGAAGAATGATCACTTGTCTTAAAGAAGCTATGCTGTGCTGAACATGTTGTGCATGGGGTTTGTACCTGCCATTTGTTCTTGCTGGGCTGAATTCTTTATGGATCACAGGAACTCAGCAGGTCCAACTGTCACGGAAGTCATTCTGACTCTTTCTTCCTCGGTGAAAATGAATTTGCTATTCCCAGGATACAGGTTCAGATGTCATAAACCATTGTTATTCAGAAAGAATCAAACATTTCATGCTGTGGTGAATGCATAGGTAAGGTGGAAATCTGTGAGGAGAGCATGTCTTGTAGGCAAAGAACTGTTCTTTTACAGCTTTTTTGAAAAGGACTACATTTTGCTACTGCCACTAGAAGTATTGTTCTATGAGTAGAACTGCAAAGTTCTGTTCTAATTCTTCATGTTCCAGTATTAGTTTGTGTAAAGGAAGCATAATTTTGCTCTGAGTAATTCCAAGTGAATCTTTGTTAGATCCTTCAAAGTTCTGATATAAGAAGACATACTCAGATAAGTTTCTATTCTGTTTTGAATAGTGTCTATAAAATAAAGGGTAGAGTTTGAATGTGACTTTCAATATACATAAAGATTTGTACTTCCAACAGGCTGAAAATATTCTCAGAAGAAAGTGTTCCTCTCTTTGGGCCTCCCCTTCCATCCCCACCTGTGTTTACAAATCACCAGGAATTCAGGGATTTTGTGTTGGTGAAACGTAAGTCAGTTTTTACTTTGTTAGAAACACTTTTTTAATAAGTGCTTTAACAAATTGAAATTCATGATGCTTAAAGTGTAAACACATTTTCTTGTATGTGCTTCTGATCTGTATGCAATTTATTTTTTTCAAATCTGTAAGGTAGGTGGGATGCCAGTTCCATCAAACCATTCTAGTAAGATTAATAAAAAAACCTGAATTTCTCTGCTTCTCGGGCCACTAAGTACAAACTGACTTTAACATTTTCAGAACATACAGTCATATTTAGCTTTGTATTTTCTTAAAGGACTTGGAGGTCTGAAAGGATCTATAATGCTGTTCATAATTCAGTAATAGAAGGTGTTAGTTTAATAGCTTTGAAAACCTCAAAATAGAAGCTTTTCTGAATATATTTTTTAAGGTGCTGAAATGCACCTGTGCAGCACTTTCTAATTCTGTATGGTTCAGTGCCAGTTTTCATTGGTCCTTATTTGCCCTTCTAAATCAGTGAGAAGGAAATCTTTGAGAACTGCTCATGACGAGTACATTTAGATGCTTACCTGACAGGAACTTGACTGATAACTAGTTTCATGTATTTAAATCATTTAATACTTAAATTGATTAGCAGTTTGTCTGTAATTTTTTATTAGTTACATGCTTACTGGGATGCCTTGTGGAATTCTCCTAATACTAATTTATCTCTTTTAAGCTGGAGGGTTCGTTATTCATTAAATAAATAAATAAAAAGGAGGCAACTCTAATAAGGTTAAAACAGATATTTTGGTACAGAAGCAAACTAGAGTCACTGGGACTTGTCAAAGTTCATTTAGGTAGTCTTTTCTTTTTTTTTGTAATTTTTTAGTAATAAATGGGGAAAAAGCCACCTTGGAAACACCAACATTTTCTCAGAAACGTCAGCGCACTCTAGACATGCTGATCCGCTCTTTATACCAAGACATGATGCCTGACCTTCCCAAGGTAAATGTAAGTCAGAAGTTTCTGCATCCATCACATGTGCTGTCCTCACTAGTAGATTGACTGTTCTGATGCTTTAAATGACTGTCATGTCATCCTAATGAGCACTGAATTGCTTTTCACTAGGCTAAATACGAGCTGTCATATAACTTAGTTTACAGTGACGTGGAAGTTGGCAAACAGTCCTTTCTGGATAGGACTCTTTACCATGTGTGAGGAGAAGCATAACAATGTTATACTTTGTGTAAGCTTACCTGCAGCAAGGGAATAGGAAATTTAGACACTGAAAATATAGGTGTTAGTCTTGTCACCACAAAAACTGCACTTAATCATTTTGTTATGTGTCAGTTTGAGTAATTTTTACCCTTAGTTAACAATGAGAGAACTATTTTAGGTAATGAAGGCTTCTTATTAAAGTGGTTCCTAACTGACTAAATAGAAGGTCAATACTTCTAAAACTAACACAGTGCTATTTTTTCACCACTGTTTATTTCTCTTACCTAAATAGATCTGCCTAAACTTTTTTTTTTCATATATTTTTGTTACATGTTCATGTGGTATGATTGTATAGAACGTGACAGTGGTAAACTGTGACAAGTTGGGCGGTAAAGCACTCAAGGACTGGAAAAGTTGCAGTTTGTCCTCTCTGAGAAGCTATACAATTAGATTCATTGCTACAGGAAAGTACCTAAAACCAGAAAATTTAAATGATGTCACGTTAAGTTACTTCAGACGAAAAGATTTTGAAAGCTTTTCAGTTTAAAAAAGAAAGATTTTCTGTTTTAGAACATGCTCAATAGAAGGTCCTTCAGCGATGTGTTACCAGAGTCCCCAAAATTAACACGGAAGAAAGAGGAAGCTCGACAAGCAGAGTTTGTTCGGCTTGGTCAGGTAGGGTTGGTTCAGAAGGTATGCAGCTGGCGTTACAAAGGCTGTGTCACCCCTTGTGTTAGAATTTGATTAGCTTGCAGTTAGGTCAGGACTTAATGCAGTTTTCTGTGATCAGAAATAGTTTTGTAGTATTGCATTATTTTTACCTACATTAAAATAAAACAGGAATAGAAGTATTTATCTGTAATGCCTAAGGTACATGACAAAAGTACAAATATTTATATAGTACATAAGCTAAATGAAGGTTGTAAATATTACAATTACCTTAGAATCAAACCTTAAAGGTCTTTCCCTACTTCATGCAGCAGATGCTTTCTGCCTCCAAGCAGAAGAGTTCTGTCTTTTTCTGTGCTTTGGAAAAACGTAAACTTTGAAGGAGGTCTTCCATATGTTTTATTAAGATTGAATTTCTTAGAAAATACTTAGCCTGCTTTAGTCAGGAAGAAACATTTCAACAGTCTTTCTGCTAAATCAGAGGCCTTGAGCAACCTGGTCTAGTGAGAGGTGTCCTTGCACATGGCAGGGGGAGTTGGGACTAGATGATCTGTTAGGTCCATTCCAACCCCTTAACATTCCCCTTAACCACCTAGTGATTCATACAGACTTTGTTCAGGATACAAAATTCTGGTTCTTTTCTATTTACTTAAACTGTTATAGGAATTCCAAACTGGACTTATTTTCTAGTCCTAAATTGTCCTTTCTATATAGTCCTTAGCTTGGGTATTGCTGAGAAAAACTTGGTTTAAATAAAACATGTGTTTGTATTAGGCATTGAAATTGAAAACCACTGTGAAAGGGGATACCACAACTAACTTGGCAACCACAGGCTTTTGTAAAAAGGAGGTAAGTGAAACTGTTTGAGAAGAGTTATGAAAAATTAAACATTATCTCATATGGCATCTGTTTATTTACTTCTGTAATTAGATGCTGCAGCAGAAAAGGTGAAATGTACAGTGTCAAAGTGATTCTGCAGTCACTGTCAGATTAATAAAGGATGAGCCTGGAGGCAGAAACACTTTGTGAGTTAGAGCAAGTGTGGACATTTTTATATCTGAGAAAATTTGATTCCAAATGTAATCATCTTTTAATTTAACGCCAACAAATTTAAAACAAATTTCAGTTGTGTTTTCATTTTCTGTACGTCTAGATTTTGTCTGAGGTCATTAGGGAGCGAAATATGTAAACTGCACCCTTCTGCATGCATTTTATGTACAGAAGCGTCAGAACGGCTTCTAAAATTTCAGATTCTGGCTATTATATAAATTGGGAGAGAAGGGGCAAGCTCTGGGAGGTAAGTATAGAGAAGAACACGGGATGAAAGAACAATTTGTCAGAAAGACAGTTTTAACTATACCACATACTAGTGACTAAACATCACAAACTGAACCATAAAATGTAAGCAAATTGTATATGCATGGTGGTACATATGTTTTAAGTCTATCTATCAGGGTTTTTTTGAAGTAAATGCATATGGAGTGTTTCTAGGGTTGCACTGAGCATCAGCTGCATGTGTTTTAATTCCAGTGTTTCAGGAAGGTGTCTTACGTTCACTAGTCTCCAAGTCAGAATTAATACAGAATTTTCTCTGCAAGAAAACTAACTCAATTTTGATATTTCAAAAAATACGCTGTTTGGAAGTGTATCCTGCCGAAAGCATTTACATGTTATTACTTGCCATTGTCCATCACATTCTGTGTCTATATGATCTGTATTTCTTAGTATACTTAATATGTATCCCTTATGTTGCTTCATAGCCTTGGGAATCTCACACTTTCTGCAGTAATTTTCCTCATGAGGTTGTCTGTGCAGATTCTTGGGGCCAGTCCTTGCTGGTTTCTACAGATGCTGGCATCTTGTTAATAGATGGTTAGTAAATAATCCAGTGGTTTTTTGTGTCAATTTTCATGTATCTGACCATTTTCTTGGAAATTGGTGTTCATAAGCTCAGTTCAGTTGTTGGTAGGACTTTACATACAGGGATAGTTACTAGCCCAAGTGAATTTATGGCATTTGTGTAACCTAACTGCAAAAATTCTCTCTGTACTAGAATCAAGTCATCTTGGGGAATGAATGTTAATGCAGATTCCTGAATATTTTCTTATTTCAGATGTTGTTTTCTTGACCATCTGAAAAGGAAGTCACATTCAGACTCAAGGAGTGTTTAAATGACTTGTCTGATTTCTTAGCCCTTGATGATAATGAGCATAAAGCCAAGGGCTTATTGTGACTTTGACCCCTTATCTTTCGTGTGCCACAAAAGGCCAGCAGGACTGAGGGAATGAAGTTGGTTCTTGATCATAAATCTTGAACTTTCCAAAGGAAAGGCCCTTTTAAGTTTCAGTTGCATAATCTGATCCATTGCAATGATAAAACTCTCCTGTGAGGAAGTATTGGCTATGATGCTATGGTATATGTAGCAGCTTTGTGCAGTTCTTTTTTTTTTTTTTCCCCTCTTCATTTTTGTAGGAAAACAAGGCTTTTATTACAAGAAAGAAAGGGTTAAAAACTAGCATATTTTAGCAGAATTTTGAATACACAGGTGTGTTTCTTTTTCAGATGGTCAACCGTCAGTGCAAGTATTCGATAAAACTCTCCAAATAAAGCAGATGCACGTGTTGGAAGTTCTGGATCTTTTGATTGCCCGAACAGACAAAGGTAGGAGGGATCCCTGTTCTTTGATTCCTGCACGAATCTGGCTGTGGCTGGGCATGTGTGTCTCATGAGGCAATTGTGTCTTATCAGTGAGTATATTAGATGCCTTATTTAGAATGAAGGAGTACATACAGCAACTGCTGTTACTTTCTGAAAGACTGGAGAGGGGTTGGAGGTGGAAATACCTAAATGCTCATTCATGCTTCCTTCAAGGCAAGCCTGAAACTGGTCATATTGTCTCTATGGCCACCATTAGAACTTGACATTTTTTGCAAATACCTTTGACTGAATTATATATTCAATCAGTTGCACAAAGATGTGGGGGTAATTACTTACGCTGTCACTATTTTTCAAAATGTGTTCTATTGATATTTATTCTGTTAAATGTCACCATGTTCTAGAGGTGTAGAATGTATTTTCTTGAAGCTTCTGACATAAAGCAAATTGAAGCATTATGCTTTCTTTGTTTGCTCTGTTTGTTAGATGCTGCTTCTCTTTGGAAGTATTAATTTCAAACTGCCACTTTCTTTTTTTAACTTCTTTCCTGGTTCTCTTTATACATCAGGGAAAGACTCTCGTCTTCTTGTCTTCAGACTCAGTGCTGTCCAAAAAGATATAGAGACAAAGCAAATTACAAGAAGCAAATACGACTGCAGAGAAAATAAAATGGAGAGAACAAAAGGTGATTTTATTATCCCATGTTAAAAACTTCCACCGTGGTACGATGCCGGTAGTTGCCGGGGGCTCATTAGCTCCCTTGAGGCAGTTGGTGCTCACCTTGAGTGGACAGCTATTTTGAACTTTGTTAAGCTTATATTTGAAAACTAGCCTGGTATAGTCTAGCATGACCTTTTAGAATGTTGTAAAAGCATTGTGTTACTTAGCAGTTGTTGCTGCTGAAAAGCTTTAGAGAAAAAGAGAATTTCAGGATTAGGAGGTATGAGATGAATTTTGCAGGGACTTAAACTGAAATAAAGCACACTTTTAAGTTTGAGGAATGCTGGCAAATATCCATCAAATAGTAGTGCTTACATTACTCTGGGTGTTGCTGTTTATTTTAGTAGACATAAGCATTTTCTGGTCTTCAGAAGCAAGCTTCTTTGGAAAGCTGGAACCTGCAGAATAGTGAAAATCTGTGTATGTAGGAGTAAGGGTAAAATACATTTCAAAGGAGTCGTAGGCTTTTGTCTTTTTGTTGTTATCCTATTTAGGGGACTTTAATTCTGTGTTGCTAAGTCATGCATCAGAGCCCTGTTGTACTATTCATCATAAAAATACAGAACAAAGAAATCAGAGCCTACCCCAACCACTTACAGTCTAGAATATTATTTCCTCAGGCTGCCATTTGTATGCCATTAATACTCATCATGGAAGTGAACTGAGGATTGTTGTGGCTATTCGAAACAAACTACTTCTTGTCACAAAGAAATATAATCCACACCAGAGTTTAACCAGCAGCTCTGTGCTCTCATCAGCTGAATCTCCAGTAGAGGAGTTCCAGTACATTCGGGTATGTGTAATCTAATTACTAATTAACAGACTGGGCAGCACTCAACTAGTGCAAAGGTGTAGAAAAAGCAAAGAATGTGCATTATCATCTCCCTGAACCCCCAGACAAATAAAAGTGAGAAGCCATATGATGGAGTTCGATCATATATATGCCAAAGAAATCTTTCAAATTGTTTAAAAATTAAGTTTTTGCTTGTTCTTTGTCATGTTTCTGTGCTCAGAGCACATCCCTTTAAAATCATGGAGTACCTGGAGCACTCATAGTAAGAGCTTGAAAAAGAGACTAACTCCATTACTTACATTATAGGAAATTTGTCTTTCTGACGCTCCTGTGGTTATGACACTGGTGGATGGACCTACTGGAGACAGTGACAATATGATCTGTGTAGCGTATCGACACCAGTTTGATTTAGTCAATGAGAGCACAGGGGAGTCCTACAGGTTGCATCACATTGAAACAAACAAGGTAAGTTTGCACCATTGAAACTATTTTTATGCAGAGCCCCACTGAACATAATTTCTTGCAGACTCAGTGCATCTTATGCTGATCTCCTGGGAGTGTAACTTAGGGAGATCCTCATGTCTGTTACTTTTCACTTCTGTAAGTGCTGCTTTAGGGCATCCTGAGATACTTGTTTCTTTTGGGATATGTGATAATAACTCCTAAGAGAGGTAGTTGTAATATATGACATGTTAGGAAAGAGCCTGTGTTTCAGGCTCTGGAATATTGTTACTGTCATAAATTAATGTTTCTTCTTTCTTAGTCAATAGTTTGCTTTTTGCTTTATCTTTGTAGTATCGAAGTTTCATTTGAGAAATTGCACCAATATAACTTCAGTTGTTGGCCACCAGTATCTCATTCAGATTTGCCTATTTGCATGTATCGTGGCTGAGATTTTTACACATAGCTTATATTTCTGTTTAAGAAACTTCTGCCCAGTCAATTAATAACTGAATCTTTCTGTCCTGGACGTAGGGTTGAGATTAGGCAAATGTCTTGAGTTTCAGAAAAAAGCTCCAGTATTTCCTGCTGCTGGGAAGACAGTGGTCTTCAGCATCTCTACAAATCAAACAATTTTGTCTCTAAATATGGATGTGGACATCTAGCTTTAGGGGGAAAAAAAAAAAAAAAGATTTTGCACAGTTAAACTTTTTTTGTTGTTTTTAACAAACATTTTTCCTTATAATGAGTCAGGAGACTGCTCTTTTCATTTGATGGTTCTTGTTGATAAGTTTTTGGGGTTTTTTTTAAATAATCTATATTCTTGTTTGGATCTGGTGATGAAGAGGTAGTCCTAGCATGGGTGCTACAGTGGAAGCTTTACGACAGCACTGGAAATCTATCTTGATCTGGATGAGGAGGGAATTACAAGTAAAGAATGGGGATAGGGAAGTACATCATCACTACCACCACCGTTCCTCTTCCCCCCAGGAATCCTTATTTCCTTTAGGAACACAAACAAAGCAGACAATTAATATGAGCTGAGACAGTGATTTTTTTATAATGTTGAAATGAGTCACCCACTTTTTTCCCTGGGTAGCAGAGCAGAAATGGCTTTCAGTCACTACAAAAAATAGGTCAAAATGCATTTGGTATACATACGTAAATTTCCAGGTGTGTTTAACAGTTCTTGACCTACACAGTAATCCTAAATCAAGAAGTAAACATCTTGTACAAAGGAAAGTCAAAGAACCGCTCTTCACGGAATTGATCTCTAACCCCTTGCGTTGTCTGAGTAGTATATGTGACTTGGGAAGCAATTGTCTAATGCTTATGTATTTCAACAATAAGGTCTAATTTCTTGAACAGATGCCACTTTTTGTGGCTGGTTTGGGTTTTTTTAATTTAAATGTAGAAGACAAAACCAAAGATGAAATACGAAAATTTATGTAGCCTAATCTATGTAAAAAGTACTGTGGTTTGACCAGCATTGGTTCTCAGTTTGTAAATTCAGACTGGTGAGTAGTCTTTAGAGTATGTCTCCATTGGGCTCAGTAAACGCTAGTGGTTTTGAATGAGTAGTTGGTGTATCTGATCTTTTTGCTAGTCATGATGTGTGCTTTGGAGCTTTTTGAAAATAAGAAGTTATTTTTAACGTATCATGTTGATTCACAGTTTCCCAAAAGGACCTGATTTCCCCAAATTGGTATTGCCAAAGAAGTTATGTATGTTTTTACTGCTTTACGTTGTGAGTATTGAATGTTCAGTACTGCAAAGAATTGAATACAAAAGAAGTTGGTTTTCCTCCTGAGAGTATCCTGAAAATTAATAACAAAAGAGTCTGCATTTAGAAAATTATCTATTTATTCTTTTTTTCTTTTATCTGCAGGTGTGCACTCCTGCAGCTGATTATATTGCTTGTTAGTCAAAACCCAGTTGTAATAACCACAGTATCCTCTGCCTGTTCATTAACTGTTTCCATTATCATTGCAGGTTAATTTTGTTGCAGCTATTGATGTATATGAAGATGGTGAACCTGGTCTACTGTTGTGTTATAATTGTAAGTGTTAATGGAAGGATAAAATTGGTAATAGCTCAATCTGCATATGTACTGGAACTCCCAGTACACACATATGAGCTTCTCAGGAAAATATGATCGCAATTGCTTCTTGTCTCTAAGCTTTCTTACCTTTTGCTAATACAACTTCTCAAGTCCTGTACTTTAATAGATGTTTAATTAGCACTAGTGTGTGCGTTTTTTAAAAAAAAAAATCTGTTGGTAGTGGAAGGTTTCCCTTTATCTAGTTTTGTCTATTAAAAATTACATTGCCAGCATTCTCATCTGACTCATAGAAAGATTGTTCATTTCAGTGAACTTAGAACAGCTAAGCAGTAGGTTCACAAGTTAATGAAATCTTGATGTCTGTAGTATACCATGTGCAGTTTTCAAAGAATGTGAACTGTGCTAACATACGGCTGCTTGAAGGGCAGAAAGCTACAATTCTGCAGACACTGCTTTCTGACTTTTTCTTGCCTATTCCACTATCCATAGACAAGTAAAGAAACAGATAACTGTTGAAATATTACAATACTCACTTTGTGAAATATGACAGCTTATTAAAATGTAGGTATTTTGTTTCAGTCTTTCAAATGCTGTGTTCATAGAGGAAGCACATTTCCTTGTCTGTTTAGATGGAAGGGACGTCTACATAAATGCTTGATTATGTACGTAATGCCCACACTTGTGCATAATCTGCCTATAGAGTTGGTGTTTGACACTTACAGTGTAAGGTGATGGATGCTTCTTCTTTGTATTTTGTTACAGATGTTTGCCAATACAGAAAGGTATATCCTTTCAGTGGAGGTTCTCCACTGATCCAGCCATCAGCTTATGACTTCCACTTCAGCTGGAATCAAGTTCCTTATGCTGTTGGTAAGAAAATATCTCCTCTTAACTGATGGTTGTTTTTTTCACTGCCATTTTAGCCTGCATTTGGCTCTTAGTGGAATGACAGTGTTGTAGGAATAAGCATGTTACATTCATGATGCCACTTGAACTAAATTTCTGCATATGATAATTTTAGAAAGTGGAGTCTTGGTGCCAAGTGCTTCCTTTGCTGAACTCTTCTTTCTGTTTTTCATTTTGCATACACTCTATGTTCTGCCAGGCATGGAGAGTGAAGTTTTAATCAGACTTGATGTAGTTTCGTGTCCATCAGTATGTTAGATATCCTTTTCATAGGAAAGGGAGACACCGGAAGAGATCAAGAACAGTTTTGATGGAGCGTTCAAGAAATTTTCACATTAACCATTTTTCCTTGCCAAATAACTTTTGTTTCATTACAGTCTGTGCTTTCCCGTATATCCTTGCCTTCACTACTGATTCCATTGAGATCCGATTAGTGGTGAACGGGAACTTAGTCCACACAGCAGTTGTGCCTGAGCTTCAACTTGTAGCATCAAGGGTAAGACACAGAAAAATCGTGTTTGACTATTTCTGTGATGTAATTGGGATCTAGTTCACATAAAAAGTTGCTGCAGCTAAAAACCTAACAAACCAAAATGAAATTTGTACGAATAGATCTGTGGTAACTGTTCATCTGTTTGTTTTTAGTTTATATCAAGTACAAAGAGAATCAGAATTGATCATAGTGCCCTTTATTGGTCACAGTAATACAATTGTAAGATACTTGACTGTTTATGAAGCAAATGCTTTCCTCAACATCACAGGTGTTCCTTCCACTTACAGTGATATCCTTTCTATGACCAACCTGTGTTGACTAATCAGCAATACGGCAGTAGTGACACTGGAACATAGTGGACAAACTCTTACTTGGAAAATGGTTAAGAAAGTCTCTAATGATGAGTTATTTGTTGTTTCAGTCAGACATTTATTTTAAAGCTACTGCTGCAGTAAGTGGATCATCTGACAGCAGCTCTAAGGAAATGAGTTCAAAGAGTTCTCCCCAAACATCGGCAACTTACGAAAAGTCAGAATGTCCTCTTTCTTCTCTAGAAGGTAACTTGAATAGGCAGCTTGAATAATGATCTCTAATCATTCCAACAGCTATCACATCTCAGAGGATCTGATCTTTAGTAAAGATGGTAAAAGATCTTGAGTTTCTAGCTGAGAATTCTGGAAGATAAAAATTTTTCTATTTGTTGACAGATATGAAGCACCCGACTGAGCTATTGCCCTGCACTATCTTTTCTGAATACATGGTAGCACTGTGCTGAAGAAATAATTTCTGTAGGAAGGGAGGAACTAAGCTTCAGTAGCTCGATGCATCTTTGGCAATATGGCCCGACTAATAATGCAAACAGAGGCATAAAATTGTGGGAAGACTTGAGATTTCATGTACATCGTTCCTTTCATTTAAGAAAAGCTAAACTACCCCTGGATGGCTAACGCTCTTTTTATGAACCAAAAGTAAGAAGTTCTAGCCTTGAAAAACTTTACACAATCAATTTACCGTAATATGATCTGTGAACAATCAATCTGTAGTGTAAAAATAGTGGAGAAACAAGGGAACAGTAACTACATAATGTAGGATGTATGTATGCCTTTCCTCCTTAAATCTGCTGGTGCACTGTTAGCAGAAAGAGAAAGGAGAAGGCAATCACAATTTCAGTTTTTTAAAGGCGGTACTGTTTGATGGTAAGTTTGGGATTTTGGTTTAGTTTTTATCTAGGAATTAGGAAAACATGGTATTTTTTGCTGCCTAAGAGGAGGTGTCATAATGTAAAGCACTTGAGATCCAGGCTCCAGTATATTTGTAGTGTATTAAAATGTGTGGGGAATATTACACAGAGTGCAGAGTCATGTTGTAATAGTCAAAGTACCAGCCTCAAGTTGTATACATTTACTTCCTTCACTTAAAAAACACCCTGCTCAACAAGTATAACTTTTCATTTGGAAGTATTAAGAACTGCTTCTGTCGTGAAAGTGTAACGTTTTTGGGGTTTTTTCTTCTGTGTTTCAGGTGAAGTTCCATGCAGAAACCTGTACAAAATTCCTCTCAGCAGGCTGGTTGGGCGAAGCATTGAACGACCTCTGAAGTCACCTTTGGCTCCCAAGGTCGTCCCTGCTACAACATCCAGTGGCATTGCATCACTTCCGGTTACACAATCACTGTCCTTATCTCGCATGGAAATTAAAGAAATTGCAAGCAGAACACGTAAAGAATTGCTGGGTAAACTCTCCTCGTTCTTCTTGTGTACATTATCAGTTGCCAAGTATATACTTTCTAATCTTTGGACCATCACAGTTAGATTTGTAACATGCAGCTAGTATTCATAAACTATTAAAATAAAGAACAAAGTGAAACTGAGGAAAGGTTATTTGCAAATTGTACAGGCACTGTCTGATCACATATAAGATGACCATATTCTAAGCCAGGTAGAAATAGTTACTAATGGAAACCAGCAATATTTTCATGAATGCTTTATTTTCTGTTCAGAGTATTAAGTCTTTTATTCCTTTATTGAGGCCTTTTGGATGAGCCTATATCCAAGACAGAAAGTGCACAGAAGCAAAAAAAGGTTCCTCGAAGACAGTCAGACCCCAAGCAGGGAGCAGTACGATCAACTAGTAGTGACAGGTAAATATACTGGCTTTAGAAAAGAGCCTAATCTAAATTGTAAATATTTTCAGAAATAATTGCTTATGCTTATCTCAGTTGGCTGGAGCTGACTGAGATCTTTGTATACCAATGTGTATTTCATGCTAATGTGTCTGCTAGAGTATCTGAATACTGTAAGTACTGAACCAATTATACTTTTTTGCTAAAGACATGTTGATGAGCAAAGCAAGACTAAATGGGATTTTGTGGGTACCTGCTGCAGTTGAGCCTGTAATTAAGATTTGGACTACTGGGTCTGCACTCTGCAGATTTTTTTGCTGTTTCCTTCATATGCTCTTGTGTTGCTATTTCCAGAATAAATTTTGTGAAGAAACATCATAGCATTTGTCTGTTTGGCACTGACCACACTGCCATTCTCTTGTTTTCACTGTTTTCATAACCTGTGTTTGTGTAGAGTACTGGCAGAATTCAGCCAAGATGCACAAGGCTGAGATTAACAAAACAAACAAAACATCTGCTGCAATGTAAAACCATGGTCTGTTTAGTTCCTTATTTGGAAATCTGTTGGGCAAGGGGCTTCATAAATACTACTTTTTGGTTATTTTCAGTAGAGTGACACAGGAGGAAACTCAGTTGTAGTGGTCTGTATATGTCTCTAGGATAACTTGTTTGAGTCTAGAAATAGCCATTGTTCCTTCTTGCCCTGATCTGTGTGTTTTTGTTAGTAACTTTTGTCTTCGTCTTTGCAGGATAATCTCAAGCTCTTTTGAAAGCTATTCTGAAAGACGTCATCTTTCCACTAGTTCAGATCCTGATACTTTAGCAAACAGGGAGGAGAGCTCACCATCTAGCTGTCCATTTCAGCTGATTTCTTTATATGATGAAGACATCATTGACTTGAAATGAAGACAGTCTTAAAATCTTTCTTCCTTACTTCACATTTTCTTACAACTCTGTGAGCTCTATGGGAATGTCACAAACACTGCTTGTAGTGGTGAAATGTGGCTGGAAGTACTGGTGATAAATCTTTATAGAACCCATGTTCTGGCTAGCACAGCCTGATTTGGTGATGCTTGTATCTTTGACATAGGTATGTTTTCTCAGTTAATGAACATTTACTTTTTGTGGCATTCTAACAAGTAGGTAATCAGTGAGAGCTTTAGGCTGAAACTGAAGTGCACAAAAAGTATTAGTTGTTCTGAGCTTCTTATAATTTGAAGTACCTGAATGACATACAGCAAAGTTAATTGCTGTTGTTACTATCATGAGTTGTTTTACAACAGTGTGTGTCGTGAGAAGAGGAATT
>VXBX01000846.1:1062-27765 GCA_013400415.1 Scytalopus superciliaris | reverse complement strand
GTGCAGTCAGTCCTTGAAATTATGCAGTTCTGGTATGTTCACTGAAAAATCAGGTAAGTTATGAAGATGCTTTCTTTGCTTTGGCTTGTACATGCACATTGTTTAGAGAAACTTGAAAACTGTTCTGGTATTAAGAATCCATAGGCAGAGAAACTTTTTTATAGAAAACACAAACTTTCAAAATATTTCTTATGAATTGGAATTAAAAAACAACCTTAAAAAACTACAAACAAGCAAAAACTCCAAAACTCCAATCCATCCACTAGAAAACTCTTATTGTAGTGCATCTGCAATTTTTTTAAAGGCAGAAGAGCCTACCACAATTGCTTTGACTACACAAAGATTCCTATGCAAGCATCAGCATTAGCTGTTGTTGGCACTTGCACCAACAGTGTAAGTCATTGTTCCAGATAGTTTTATTTTTCTAACTGGATGTAGGCTGAAATTGCACTAATAAGCTAGTTTTCTATGATGAAATACTTACCTTGGCTCTTATATTGCGGAACAGGGTTCTGTATTGAAAGCTTGATTATTTATTTTTTTTAATTTTTTTTCACCCTTTCCTCTAGAATCCCTTGGCAGAGGATTTGTTTGGTTTGGTTTTGATTTCTTTCATTTGAAGCATGATGATTCCAGCCTTTTTATATATGAAGTTTTTAGCTTTTATTAGGAGGTGTTTCTTGTTCTATATGTAGAAATATTCCTGTATCTTTGATTTTATTTCATAATACCATTCAGATGTCATGATTTCACTTTCTGTTCAAGTGTGGTCATCTGGAGATGTGTGCCTTTTGCTGCCATCTGTCTGAATGTGAAACTGTTTTTGCAAAGTCATTTTTTTCTCAGTTTATTGTATGTAACAACTGAATTGCTCCACCTAAGAAAATATGCAAGGCCTTACCTGGAAGCATTTCTTACTCTCAACTGGAGTGGCTAATCAAGAGAAGAAGCAATATTTTCAACAGTAATTAGCCTAGGAGCAGAAGGCTGTTACTACTTTAGTGGGTTTTGCTCTCATAGATGTCTGGGGTGAGCCTTAATAAGCATCTAAAAGGAAGTACCAGATCAAAGTCTTTGCAAGAGCTTGTAATTATTTTTTGAGAATGTTATTCAGAGACTCTGTTAATTTACCTTATTTATGTGGGCAGCTAAGGTTTCAAAAATCAATCTGAAAGTATCACATGGTGCTTATTCTCCTAGAAGTTGTGAACACTTCTGTACTGACTCCACTTTCAGGGGCACTGCTGGCACTTAGGTATTTTTAGAAAGCAAAAGAACCACCTTTTTCCAGTAAGATTTCTCAGTGTAGCATTTAATTTATGTTATGTGGGTGTTTCTGAAGAATGTACCAGTGTGTTGCAAAACTGGGGCTTTAGTTAAAATACAAGTTTAACTAGAAACTTTGCTTTGCCCTGTCAGGATATCAGATTTTAAATGCATTGCAAATGTTCACCTGTGCTATTATAGCATGATTTAAAATTATTGCCAGTGGTTCAATATATAGCGATTTTAAAACTTGTTTTCAGAAACCTGAACAAACACATATTTAAATATCCTGAAAGACTAGCTGTAGAAATGGAGCACTAGGGAGGTCAAGAAGAATGAGAAGAGCTTGACAGAAAGCCTGACTGCTGGCTATGATGGTAATTAGAATGTGTATAGATGTGTCACTAGCATCCTGTCCTAGACATAATTATAGAAGAAAGGGCCATAAAGCAAGAGTTATTTACTTTAACCAGAAGCACAGCAGTGGTTATAAAGTATTACTGTAAATTAAGAGAGTACGGGGGAGTGTGTTTATGTGTGTGAAAGAACCTTTGGAGTTCTTTGCCTGTAATCATCGCATTGATGACATCTACTAAATGAACTAAGGAGTAAAGATATTTGATTGCTTAAGCTAGACAAAACCAGATCAGACATGTACTTATTTGGAACAGCATCTTGGTCTCATTTGAAGAGGGAAGCCCAGCAACTGCATCCCCTCCTACCTCTCACCTGAATTTCATGCTATAGCTTGACTTAATGGGTCAGGTAGAAGCTGTTACGCAGCTCACAGTGGGAAATACTAGACCTAACAGACTGTTACTTGTATGGGACAGAAAGGATATGAACCCAGGAATGTTCTTAATGTATCCAGTAAGTGCCTTAAGGCTTACTCTTCTCGAGTTTTTGCTTCTGTAATTAATTAGTGTGTCTTACAGGGATAATATCGGACCTAGAAAAAGAAGTAGAGAGGGATGATGCAACCTTTAGTTTGTTATATATAACACCTAGAAATGGGTAGCTAAGGCTTTAGGGTCATGTATATGTAGTTTACTACCTACTTACTATATGAGAGCAGCCCAGAGTATAGGTAGAAGGCAGAGAACATGGTAATAATATTCCAGTTTTATTTGACATGAGCCACAAGTACCAAATTCTGTGAAGATCTTTATCTCATTCATTGTATCAAAAGACAAATACCAACACAATAATGTGAAATTATTGTCCTGGCATAGGAGGACAAATATCTGCTGTACAAGGATGTGGTTTCTGTGTGTTCTTAATAGTCTGATCAGACCACCATGAATTCTATGCCTCTTAGTGTGATGAGCTGGTATTCTCTGAACTAGCTTCTAGCCATTGTTTCTCTCAAAATACTTAGATCCTTACCATTCAGATTGCTAGTTAAAATCAAGAGGCAATTGGTGGTACTCATATATAAACTCTTGAGCATCATTTATAAAGGGTGAGGTGTTTATACATCTGTGGAACGTCTCCTATTTCAGAATGGCGTAAGAGGACAAGGCTTGTTGGAAGGCTACTGGGATGGACAGATATACTGTCTGCCACTTCAGCATTAGAGCCATGTTATTTCCCTTCTGCTTTTCCAGCATGTGCATCCATATACTCATCAAAACTTAAAAAGTAGTCCTGGGCACAAACTGTGCCCAGCCTAAGCACAACCCTTCCTATTTTCACATCATATGTTAAAGCTGCCTGTAGGCTGCATTCTTGATGTTGGCTGACTATCTCGTGGTTGGGAGAAAAGATAATCTTTGAATCTACAACTGTGTAAGATGGGTGTTGTTCTAATAGGAAAACTAAAAAATCTTGCTACAGATGGATAGAAGAAATTGTTCCCATGATGGAAGAATTGTTACCAAGTTGAACACTTTCTATTAAGCTAAGATTAACTGAAGGCCCATTCTGGACTCTTGGCTAAGTTTCTGCAAGAAATATGTTCTATCCCACTGTGCTGGATTTGTTGGCAGCAGCGGGGCTCTTAACCCCTTCTCGCTAATAGTATTGTCACCATTTCAGCACTGTGCCTTAGACTGACTAAATTACAGAAATTTACACTTGCTTCAGTGCAAGCATTAGACTGTACAGGCAGTTAATTTATGACATACTTGTGCCTCCTCACCAGTATGGGTAATGATACATGGAATCACAAAATATTTGAGGTTAGAAGGGACCATTGCATATCATCTAGTCCAGTACCCACACCCACAAACCTCCTTTCAAAAAGATACTCAAAATGAGTATGCAGCATTTTGAGCTACTCATCCTCTTTGTCCTGTATTTGAATCACAAGTACGCATATAAACCACCCAGCTTTGAAGTGTGACTTAGACTCAGGAACCCCAAGACACGTGAGCCGAGTTAATTCTTACACACACACACACACACACACACACACACACACACACGCACACACAATCCAGCCCTTAATGTTGAGGATTTGGTGAGGATTTTGCCCAAGGTCCCTAAAGCTCAGTTGGGCTTTAGAAACTGTTGCGGACTAATGGTCTTTTTTGTCCAGTTCTTTCTTCTAGTGTCAATGCAGATAGATCTTTTAAGTGTTTGAAAGTAACAAAACACTTCCTTCTAATAAGAAACAAAGACTCAGATGCAATTTGAAAGCTCTGTAGCTGTTCACAGTAGCAGGAGATCACACACTGAATGGATGCATGCGTACATTGTTTCCAGGCTGGCAAGGAAAAAGTAGGGCCTGTTGTCCTTACAGTCCTTTCCTGGTCTGGGGCTGTGGTGAGGATTTTTTCGTTTGTTTTGGTTGATTTGGTTTCTTGGTGTTGGGGGGGGGGTTTGTTGTTTCAGGGTTTTTTTTGTTTTGATTTTTGTCAGTTTTTTTATTTAGTGGTGGTTGGTTTGGGGCTTTTTCAATACATTACATACATGCAAGTATGCACCTAGAATGAATAGGAGGTTTGCTGTCTGCCTTAATGAGATTATTTCTCTAAATGTGCAAGCATTTGGAATTGATCAGTAGATTCAAATTGATTTTTTTTTTCCCTAAGTACTGTGAGAGTCAATAAATATTTAAATGGTGCTTAATAGGGCAGGAGATAGGTACCAGTTATGTATGGTCAAGGTTGCTGCTCCTGACATACTTCCTGCTGTTCTGTGTATATTTGACCAAGTAACGGCCAGCTCATGTATGTTTTCTTAAAGGTGTGGGTCTGTAACTTGCACTTGCAGATGCAATGGCTTTTCCAGAGTTGTTGGCTTAGTCTGCATTTGAAATATATAATCCTTTGGATTTGGTTTTCAATATATATATACACATATATACCTCTCTCTGTGTGTGTGTATATATATATATATTTATTTGTAATTTCCACCATAATTTTAGGGGATTAAAATCCTAAGATTATATATATATAGGAGTCTAAAGTAATGGGATCATAACAGGTGGGGAAGGGAAAAGTCCTATCTGCAAGTGATAAGGTAGTTAATAGTGTTGCCTTCTGTGTATGAATATGAGTACCATACTGCTTTCATTGTTAACGATTTGATGTTATGGTCCATATGCACGGTGCTTGCTAATTCTGTTAAAGCACTATTTTCTCAGATACACTCAGTTTGATTTTGTGAAGGAATAAATTATACCCTGGGAACCTAATATGAACAATATGGGAAGGCTCAAGAGATTATGCAGCAAATATCAGTACTTGCATGCAGGTTAGAAAGTATTTTTACTCTTACTAGTTGAGCACAGCAATTTCACCAGCCTGTATACTGCCTACCTGCTTCCCTTTGCTGCTGACCTGGAACTGACTGACTCCTGTTTGCTACAGGAAATTGTCATACTAGCACGTGACTTGAGAAAATTAGATTGTTTTCTGCATATTTATTTATAGCTCTATTAGGTATTTATCTGGTTGAATGGAAAATGTAAAGGTCTGTAAAGGTTTATGCAGAGTGTTATCAATCTGGAATGCCAGTTTAATTAAGCCTTTGAATGGTAGCAGACTGCTTTGTAATTTAATAATTGCATATTGTTAAGGCTGTTGCTACGTTTGTGATCAAAGACTCTTTACCTCTTGTCTTAAATGCTGATGTATTACCATTGTTTTTAATGTCATTTGATAGCGTGTATGGTTTGTGTTTTAGATGTGACATCCAACAGAAACAGTCCTATCACATCTGGAACTGTTCAAGTGCTATTTAATCACCTTTGTGAAGAAGAAATTTATTCCTTCATATGTAATAAACTATAAAGTTGACCTCACTTCTTTCACAGATGCAGAACTAATGAATTCCAAATTTGGAAAGAAAAAAGACAAGAAATTAAAAAGACAGGAGGTAGCATAGAGCTCTGGATTAGTGTTTCCATTTGAGTTCTCTGAAGTGCTATACCCTACCTGTGAGATCAGTTTTTCTGTCTTAAGCTTTACCCATCTTTGACAAAAAACCATAATCCACATTTGTTTGTTTCCAGGCATCTTTTAGACTTTCAGAGACCTGCTTCAGTGGGAGATCTTTACCCCTTAAATTAACACTACAAAAGATAATTTTTTTCCTTTTCTGACTAAGTGTATATTCTTGCTGTCTCCCCAACCTTGTAATTCCATTTGAAAAAGCAACAATCTTTCCTGAAGTCTCAGAGACATTCTCCTAAGAGCTCCATCCCTTCCTCTGATTTAAATGCATTCCTAGCCAACTTGATGGCAGTAGGAAAAAACCTAAAACCTATGAAAGCCAAGCACTCATGTCCCTTTGGGATTCGGATTTACTCTGTGGTCAGGCATCCCAGAAATAGTAGCAGCAACACAAATGTCAAGTACTGCACTCTGAAAGTAACATCACCCAGGCTACATCGTGCCCTTCTTCACTGTAACATGCCATAAGGAAAAGGTGGAGTAGAGTGAGGAACTTGATTTATTTATTCACAAAATTAGATTTTAATTTACATCGTAGAATAAATGATACTGGCCTCAATACAATTAATATTCTCACTTGGCCATTACAGTCAGTCTAGAACACAGGAACTGAAGAAATCAGGGTATGGCCAAGACCTGCACAAGGGAGATGCTGCTTCAAGGAGTGTACAGAAATGCACGCACATCCCCATAGACATTTTTAAAAAGCAACTGAGATTTTTCCAAAATTTATTAAAACAGTTCAATAGTAGGTAATGGAAAGGTCTGCCAGATGCTGCAGTTGGTTTTAACTAATAATTAATCCATGACACAAAGGTTTTTATATCAATATTAAAAAAAGAAAAGCCTCAGGCTTAAGATCATCTGAAGTAGGCCCCTATTTGTTCCAAGGTCTGGCCTTCTGTTTCTGGAACATAAAAGGCTGTAAAAGTTACATTAAGGCAGCAGAAGGCAGAAAGCCAGAATGAGCCACAGGATGCTAAGAAACCGTGAGAGGAGGAACAAGAACCCACATTACTGCTTACTGCCATACAGCCAGAGCTCTGTTCTGCCTGAGAAGACTGGCTCAAGGCTCTCGCCAGGAGCATTTGTAGTAAATTTCCCTATGAAAAGACACTTCCGATTGTAATTTATAATGCTTACTATAAATTAAATTCTTTGTTTACCAAGAAGGCCACAACCTAGTTTGTTGACACGCACGGAGCACTTGGTGTGCCTCTGGCTAAATGCAGGAAGATTTCGGGTATCACCAACCACGGAACAGGACTCCGGTCGAGGGCAAAACCTACAATTACAAACAGAAGAGAGTAAGTGAAAGTGAAGTACATATTTAAAGGAAAAAGTAATGTCCAAACTCATCAAGTAAGTGGCATGCGGTTTTCATATTAGATTCTTGGATGGCTCCAGCAACGCTGTCCCTCTGCCAGAAGGAGAGAGAATAAGTGGTTTTTAAGGGACTGCGATAAATGCTAGTGCATGTTACATCACATTAAGTACAGGAATATTCTTAACGAGTAGAACTTGCCGCCCGTCAGGTGCGAGTGCGAAGCGGGGCACCCCAGCAGGCAGCGCGGCGCCTCCGGCAGCGCCGCTTGGCGGGCATTGATGACGCCGTTCGTGCGCCGGAAGCCACCTGACCCGGGGAGCGGCGGGTCCGGGAGCGACTGGTCCGCGGTGCCGCCGGCCGGCCTGGCGTGGGCTCGGCCCAGCCTCGGCCTCCCCGCCCCGTGGGCCCGAGGCCCTGGTCTCGTCTGAGGGCGACCTCCAGCTGCGGGTGTCCGCGGGCTGTAACGCGGGCTGCGGAAGTGCCTGGAGCCGGTCCTGCCGCGGAGCGATGGCTGCAGGGAAGCCCCGGCCCGTGCCAGGCTCCGCGAAGCCGCGCGAGCCGTGGCGACTGCCCGCCGAAGGACACCCCGCGCCGGGCCGCTTCCTGAGGTGAGCGGCGCCGAGTCCCCAGCCCTCGCCGTGCTCTGTGTGTGCAGAGAGACCACGGGGCGGGCGGGGGGAGCGGATCGCGCCGGCTGCAGAACGCCTGGGAAAGAGCCTCGTGCACGTGGCTCGAGAATCGGTTTCGGCGGCCTCACAGCAGACCTTAATTTCAGGATTAGCTTCACGTATTGAATATAGCAAACATTTCAGAGCTTACCGGTTTTTTATTCAGAGGTAGCCTGTTAGAAGATTTTATTTGCTTTTAAGTGAACACAGGCCTGTCTGAATAACAAACGTGCTCAGCCATATGTGCTGAGGAAAGCTGTCAGCAGTCAGAGTTACTCTATGGATGTATGACTCCTTAGGGGCAGCTGTTTCCGTGCGTTTGACACCTAGAACTTTCTTGTGATTTTTATCAAAAATTGCATGCCATGTGCAGCCTTTTATAGAAGACTGTACTTTCTGTGCCTTGTTAAGAGGTGTACTCTTAAGATCTTACTCTATAAAGTGTCTGTATAGCAATAAACACACAGTTGAGTCTCAGATTCCTCAATTCTTTCAGTTTCAGTATTAAATTCAGACAGTTGTCTAATGAATGGAATTAGACCTTCCAGAGAAAAGAAATAATTATAATTTTTTTAACCGTTTACCTGTTTACAAGTTTTATCTTGTTAATCAATGGTCCCAGGAAGTTGAGATGCCACAAGATAGTGTAAGTGCATGGAAATCATGTATTTCAGGAGGTGGTACTCAATTTCACAGTAGAAATAAACTGTGAAAATAGCAAAAAAGAAGGAGGAAGGTTTTTTTAATGCATTTAGGCCAAAGTGGTGCAAACATGTCAAAACTGATACTAGACCAGTACAAGCTCGGGTCTTTACACAAGCAAAATAAAAATATTATCAATGTATCCTTCACCCAATTTGTCAGACATATCTTTTTATCTTCTTTAAAAATAACTAGTTACCTGCTTTGTGTTTAAAATAGTTCAGGAGAAAGATATAAGTTCTGTTGGTAACTAGCTTATCACCCTGCTTATGTGCTTTATTTTTTCCCTTTTATCAGGATAATCCATGAATAAACTCTAAGACAGTGTTTATTTGCTATAATAGGTTTAAAACTTAAACTAACCCTTACCTTATTGGACTCAGAATTTGAAAGTGTTAACCTAAAATAAGAAAGATGTTAACATTCATAATGAATGCTAACATTCACTAGCTGCATACAATTTATTTCTAAGTCTGATGTGGGACAAATGATAGTTCAAAGTGCATGCAAATGCTTAGTCCTAACCTGATGAATATTTTAAAATGCATTTGGTCGCTTTGGTCTGTGTGTTAACATGCCATTTGGAATACTGATGTACCAGTAATAAAGATATGATTCTTACCTTGTTTTCTGAACGGAACTAATACAGTATTTTGATGTATCACAGGTAAATTTTTCCATAACCTTATGGAGAAAAAGGACTTTGAAGCATGGCTTGATAACATTTCTATTACATTTCTTTCTCTGACGGACTTGCAGAAAAATGAAACTCTGGATCACCTGATTAGCTTGAGTGGAGCAGTCCAGCTCAGGCACCTCTCCAATAATCTAGAGATTCTCCTCAAGAGGGACTTCCTCAAACTTCTTCCATTGGAACTTAGTTTTTATCTGTTAAAATGGCTTGATCCTCAGACCTTACTCACATGTTGCCTCGTCTCTAAGCAGTGGAACAAGGTTATAAGTGCCTGTACAGAGGTGTGGCAGACTGCATGTAAGAATCTGGGCTGGCAGATAGATGACTCTGTTCAGGATCCTCTGCATTGGAAGAAGGTTTACCTAAAGGCTATTTTAAGGATGAAGCAACTGAAGGACCATGAAGCCTTTGAGACATCCTCTTTAATTGGGCACAGTGCCAGAGTGTATGCACTTTACTATAAAGATGGACTTCTGTGTACAGGTAGGAAGGACAGACAACTTGGAGTCTTAAAATTCTTTGTTTTCTCTTCCCCCCGTCCCCCCCCCCGTATGATTAATGACAATTTTCCTTTACCAGACAGATTATTTTCATAGCGTGAATGCAGTTTAGATGCTTCAAAATTACTTTTTTTTTCTGTTTCTGAGACACCTGGTGCATTAATAAACTCATTAGTCACTTAAATAAGAAAACAAGGACACCAATTTCTTTGTTAATTAAAAAAATAGTAACAGCTGGTATCACTGTCCATGCCCATGGCAGGGTGGTTGGAACTAAATGATCTTTAAGTTCCCTTCCAGTCCAGACCATTCTGTGATTCTGATCATGCTGTTGCTATTAGTAAGCCCATTTGAGAAGTACAGATATGTTAGTTATCCTCCAGAGGATAACTTTCAGTTAAGGGGGCGTTTTATGGGCTGTGTGAGCATTTCAGTCTCCAGAGTGTGGCAGAAAGAGTCATGTCTTCTTCCTTGAAACAAGACTGTAAGCACTTTCAGTTCTTAACCTAAGTGCTTTATGAAGACCTGTAAACTAGATTTAACCTCACTGCTAGTCTGACTTGCATGTAATTTGAGTTTCATCCCTGAACACTGCAGACTTCAGCATTTTAGTTTGAATTTTAAAATACAGATAGAACACATATGAAGCATTCAGTATGAAAGAACAGTAACAGAGTTATGCTTAACTGCTGTCAAAGCATGTTCCAAGGATTTCCTAATCATTTGAGATGACAACATTATTCACTAAGTTAGGAATCCTAACTAAGTACTCCCACATTTGCTAGTACTTTAAGATGACTACTAGAAACCAACAACTACACTCTAGCCAGTCTTTCACTTACCTACTCAGCAGGGAATGCTAATACAGAGGAAACAGCATTGTTAAAACTTTCTGACACTTTTGTGGTGAAACCACAGGAAAAGCAACAGATGTAAGAATCTGGGGTTTTAGTCTGCTCTCCAAATCTAGCAGTTAAAGGAAAAAAAAAAAATTCAGGGAGAGAAAGGAAACTGGCAGGTGATGTGGCCTGATATCCATCTGTATTTCAAGATTCAGTAGACCCATTTCCTACTTGAAACAAACTAAAGTATGCAGTATAGTCAGTGGTTGTGCAAACCTGACAATGATGTGTCACGTAAAACTTCCATGGATCTGTTTCAGTAGACACTGTCACTCAGAGGTAGTGCCAGAATCTACAGAAAGTGCTAAAAGGGTATGAAGAAACTGGAAGGCCAAATATCTATTAGCTTCATCAATATGAAACCAAGAGGCTTTGTTGTAATGCTGAGACTAGCACTTATTTCCCATTCAAGCAACTTGAAAGTACTGTTTCATGAGAAAAAGTTCAACAAGGGGAAGTGCCAAGCCCTGGCCCTGAGGTGGATCAACTCCAGGGCACCAGTATATGGTAGGGGCCATCAAACTAGAAAGCAGGTTGGCAGCAAGGGACTCGGGCATCCTAGTAGACACCAAGTGAACATAAGCCACCAATGGGTCCTTGCTAGAAAGAGAGCTAATGCTATCCTGGGCTCCTTTAGGAACAGTGTTGCCAGCAGGTTAAGTGAGGTGCTCCTTCCCCTCCTCTCAGCACTGATGAGGCCCCACCTAGAGTACAGTGTCCAGTTCTGAGCTACTCAGTACAAGAGACATGGATGCACTGGAGAGTCCAACAAAAGACCATGCAGATGATGATGGGACTGGAACATCCCTAATATGAAGAAAGGCTGTGAAAACTGGGACGTTTTATCCTGAAGAGAGGGCTCAGGATGTTATCGATACCTGAAGTGAGGGTACAGAGAAGATGGAGCCAGGCTCTCTTCAGTGGTGCCCAGTGATGGGCAAGTTGTAGTGGACACAAACTAAAACACAACAGGTTCTCTTTAAACACCTTTTTACTGTAAGAGTGATTTGTACTTTTACTTTTCTTACTGTGAGAGTGATCAAGCACAGGTTGCCCAGGGAGGACAACTCAAAAGCTCTCTGGTCATGGTCCTGGGCTGTGGTTGGCCCTGCTTAGTAGGGGGATTGGAAGACTTGACCTCCAAAGGTCACTTCCAGCAATAACTATTCTGTGATTCCATGTAAATACTATATTTAAGACAAACAAAGATGAGTGTAAGATTGGAAATGCTATTTACTCTTTGCTTCCAACTATCCTGTTCTTCTATATTCTAGGATCAGATGACTTGTCTGCAAAACTGTGGGATGTAAGCACAGGTCAGTGCATATATGGTATCCAGACACACACTTGTGCTGCAGTGAAGTTTGATGAACAAAAGCTTGTAACAGGATCTTTTGATAACACAGTAGCCTGTTGGGAATGGAGTTCTGGGGCAAAGACACAGCATTTTAGAGGACACACTGGTGCAGGTAAGTTGAAATTTTCAATTTGTAATTTCACCAGTCAAATAACACATATTGTCATTATCAACTAAATTATAATTTAGTTAGCTCTTTGCATATTAGCTTTTTCCATTTTTATAGGCTCTGTCCTCAGTCACCTGAGTCACTTCAGTGCCCCCATGGCAGGGGAAGTGACCAGAATAGATCTAAATCTGTCTTTGAATATGCCAAAACATAGTTTAGTCGTGTAGTGTTTTGGAGTTGCATGGAAGTAATACTAAATGCCATGGTTATTCAACAGTTTTGTGTCTACCAAAGAGATGCAAACCTTAGGTAGCATATGGCCACGGCCATTCTTTATATCCTCAGACTGCAGATGAGCTTACAGCAAAGAGTAAAATAGGACCTGGGAATTTGTATTCGCGTTTCCCTCATAATTAAGTTCTCTGTCCTCTGCTTCAAAATATCCTCAGCTCAGCTGTAGGCCTGTTCCTCTGTGAATAAAGAGATCTATTAAATGTACTAATCCTGCTATAATTGTCTTACTAGAACTTTGGAAATAAGAACTAGTTAAAGTTACTCTTTGCCATAATCCAACAATAAAGCCAAAACCACCAGTGTACATGCTCTTAATTTGGACAAAAACTCCAGTAATTTTGCAGTGTAAATTTAAGAATCCAGAAGAACAATTCATGTATACAGTTCAAGAACAACAGTTAAAGATGAGGTAGCATATGAATTTAGAGGATACTAAATTCATAGAGGCAACTAGTTAGTGTCTCACATCAAAACACATGGATAGAGACTGATATTCCCTATTTAGTACCTCTTTCCTTGTAGTTTTTAGTGTGGATTACAATGATGAACTTGATATTCTGGTCAGTGGCTCTGCAGACTTCACTGTGAAAGTGTGGGCCTTATCAACAGGAACGTGCCTGAATACCCTTACTGGACACACAGAATGGGTCACTAAGGTGGGACTATTGATTTCTAATTAATCTTGCAAACTCTTGCACTATAACGTGTTCTAAATTTTGTTTTCCTAATCCTAACCCTGAAAGTAGTTGTAGAATCTGAAGAACATTTGGAACTACTGCAAATTAGTATTTCAATAGGAAAAATATTTAAGCTATAATTAAACTTTTCTGACCACTGAAGATATTTCTATTCTAAAGCAGCTGGACTAATATTAGGAATCAGTATTTGATTCAAAGACTGAATAAAACCTGATTCTGAAAGAATGCTGCTTTAAGAATAACATTAAAAAAATCCAGTGATCTCAATAACAAAAATCTGAGCATGAAACAGTATTTTTCTTCTAATTATTTCAGAACTTGGAAGATGGGGGGTGACTCTACAGGTGAAGGATGTATGTGTGCTTATTAATAGAGTAAGCTGTCACTAGTAGGAACAAGAAAAATGTAAACTAATTTTCCTTCAGTTGCTAAAAGTATTTATATTGCCTTTATACAAGGGTACAGTATGCAGGTGGTTAGTGAAGTGAAAAATGCAAATGAAAGTTTTGTTATTTAACAGCATCAACATAAATTATTACATCCTTCAATTACAGGTAGTTTTGCAGAAGTGCAAAGTCAAATCTCTTATGCATAGTCCTGGGGATCATATTCTCCTAAGTGCAGATAAGTATGAAATCAAGGTATGTACTGTGTATCACACATACATCATTTTGTTACACAGGGAAATAAAATGCTTGAGTGTTTTACTGAAGTTTTACAAATAGTATAAGGCTTTATTTTATCCCATATTTTCTGCTTGTGAGGCTACATAGAAGGCATGAAACTCTTTGGAAGCTAATTTTTCAATGCTTATCTTAACATTTAAATTATGGTTCTCTATGAACGGTAATGCAAAGAATCAGTGCATGCAGACAAGTCACTTGGAGAATTCATACTCCTACCTAAATGAGATAAATATTTCTGAAAAAACATGCACACATCTACCTGGTGCCTAGAGCGACTGTAAGGCTTGCTCTGTTAGTGTAACAGCTTATAATGTAAATTTGTTGTGGTCTTAAACTGTATTTTAATTGTAGATTTGGCCTATTGGAAGGGAAATAAACTGCAAGTGCTTAAAAACACTGTCTGTTTCTGAAGACCGCAGCATCTCCCTACAGCCCAGACTGCATTTTGATGGTAAATACATAGTGTGCAGTTCGGCGCTAGGACTATACCAGTGGGACTTTGCCAGCTATGATATTCTCAGGTAAACCTTTCAGTTTAGGATTCAGTCTTCTTTAAATAAATAAGAAGTAGAACATACTAATTTTAATAACTTACTTAAGAGTGGACCAAAATAATCTGAATAAAAATTCTGTAAACATCTTACTTCACACATATTGCTAGGTTAAATTCTCATTTCTTATCTGATAATACAAATAATTTGATTGCTGTTTTGGTTTCTGGACACATGCTACTCCTCTTTTGTAGTTTCATTCCATAAGCTGAAGTGTTTTGATGTAGACTTAAATCAGACTTCAGGGCTGGAGTTGTTAATGGGAAACTGTAGTGACCCAAAGCTAATGTTGCCATAGAGACTACTGTAAGAGAATCAAGCAGACATTTATGGGGGTCCTTTGGACAAGAAATTAAAAAGACTTTTTCTTTGGAGCCCTGCTGATCTATCATTCTTGATAATGCAGTGGAATGGTAGTGAAATCTATCAGACTGCAGTACATGATGGCATGCTGTTTCTGTAAAAAGAATGAGGTTCTATCAGTTAGAAATGGTGGCATCAAAGATTGTAACTTACTAAAGAAAAAAATGCATTTCAGACCTGCTAGCAGTTAACTCAATTCAAATGGCCTGAATATTTGTGGAGTATCTACCATCAAAAGATCTACTCCAAAAGAAGTGCTTCTTATCAGTAAGAATAACTGTGTAATTTGACTTTGTAGTTTACCCTCCCATCTTTCAAGAGAAAGGTGTTTTCTTACTCCTGAGAACAGATTTTTGCCTCCATACGTTTTTGTGCCTCTGTTCTGTGCTTTATGTAATGCTGTGATCAAATGTACAGTCAGTTGTGGAAAACTCAACTCTTTCTGTTCCAAGTTTTATTTAATAAGAGAAAATATCATAAAGGTGTTAGGAACTAACAAATACTTGTCTTTCTCCCCAAGATGAAAATGCTTAACTTGGCATAAAGCATCAGTAAAACAGCATACTGTTAAGGACCAGTTTGGGATGATTTATCTTACTTGCGTGTCACAAGAAGACATTTCTGTTTTACTTCTGCCTTTTAAAAGAGTGGTTAAAAGAATAGTAAGAGGTTTTACCTCTTAAAGATATTGAGACATGAAATCCATATGGAAATTTACTGTAAAACACAAGTATATTTGCTCCTTTGTGTGTATCTGGAAACAAAGCTTTTTTTTCCCTTGTGCTCTGCAAAATAGTTCCTTTCAAACCTTTATTTATGTTCAGAAGGGTCTTTACTGAATGCACAAAGTCAGAACTGAAATCACAGGCCTGACTTAATTTGAAAAATTTGCATCCAGTTCTTTCTAAATTCTTTCAGAATGATGAATATAGACACATAAGGATTTGGTTTAGTAATTCAAGCTCATGATTACATTGTAAGGGAGTTTCTAATGCTGTTTTCTTGTCTTCTAGGGTTATCAAACCTCCAGACTTCTTAAATGTGTCCTTGCTGGGCTTTGGAGAGATATTTGCTCTACTGTTTGATAACAGATACCTGTATATAATGGACTTGAGGACAGAAAAACTGATAAGCCGCTGGCCTCTACCAGAATATAGAAAGTCAAAGAGAGGTTCAAGTTTTTTGGCTGGTGAAATGTCTTGGTTAAACGGACTAAATGGCCAAAATGATACAGGCTTGGTTTTTGCCACCAGTATGCCAGACCATAGTATCCATTTGGTGTTGTGGAAAGAACATGGCTGAAAAGCTCACATATGCAGAATCTTCAGGAATATATGGACTATCAACAGTGTGTCCATGAAATGAGACTTTGCATGAACCAAAGTTGCACACCCAGTGGTATCATCATGCAATGCACAATCATTTACTTTTATTTGGGCATTTGGGAATGGGTTGTTTTGGACATAATGCAATACAGCATGCTAACAGTATTCACCACAACATTTTGTCTATATTCATGTTTAAATATACGCATTTGGGTTCTGAAGCATAGCTTGTAATGTTTAAACCATTCAATACTGCTATCAAGTCTGAAATGAAGTAGTGCTTGACCTGACTTCTGATCTATTTCTCTGTTGTTAAAACAGAAGGTGAAGCTGCTATTTAGAACTGTAGGCTTTTGTACATGTAACAGCGAATACTGGTTACAGTGCATGGCTGCCTTAACAGAAATGAGAAGGTAGCAAACCCTTTCCAGAATCTTTCTCTTCAAAATATTTTTTTTCCTGGTAGCTTTAAATACTTAGCCTTTGAAATAGAAGAATAAAGAGTCCTTTAACTAGGATCAGAAGTTAACAATGATACTTTAAGTTCAGGAACATGTCAATATGATCTCTGCTCAGCAAGAATGAGGCAACTTTTCATCTCTGACAGAGCTTGCCATGGCAATTAACCGTGGAGAACCTCTGACAGTGTTCATCATAACTCAGAATGGCTTGATCAGTATTTTATAATCCTTATTTTCTATAGTTTGTGTTAGAATGTAATTTAGTTGACAGGTAGGTGGAAATATAATGAATGGGAAGGTGATGTTCAATCTTTACAGCAAGTCACTTTCATATATTTTAAAATGCTGTCTACCAGCCATTCACTTTTTCCAAAAGTTGCAGTTAATGTAATATGCTTAAAATACTTGCTACATCTAGAGGTGGAAAGCAGGAGCAAATGGTAGAATGCCACAATTCTGGGGGAAGAAAAAGTCAAAGGTCTGAAGAAAAGCACAGGAGTTGATAAAAGGTCTTACATCAGAGTACCTGATGTACACAAGGTAACTGATGAGTAGCGAATACCTGTCAACATACTTTTGTGCTATTTGACATGTACCTAAAAGCTGTATCTACAACATCACATGCTTTAGAAATGCTTTAGGTTGGTTTTCCCTCCTCCCTTAAAATAAAATCTCCCCTTAATGTCTTTTTTTTTTTTTTACACAATTTGAAAACAGGAGTTTTCATGAAGATTGGCTCATGTCCTTGAGAAGACAAAACTATTAGCAGTGCTGTTGTTGGTGTGATTTTTTTTCTTCCCAGTCTCAAAGGAACCAATTTCATACTTAGTTCTGAATGAAGGCCAAAGTTCCCCAGTATCTGCATTATTAATTACACCAGTGGATGGGGAGCTTTCATATGCAAGAATCAGTATTTGAGTGATGAGTAGGAATTGCATGAAGTCACAGTGGAGCAGTGTCTCTTAAATACCAGGCTAGAGTCTTAAGCACTCAGTTTTCCACCTCTATTCACACCAGTTTACTTTGAAAAATGTGCTTGTAGCCAATTAAAAAGAAGTAAAATTGACAACTCTCAATTCAAACTGCACTCAAAAGTGATGGAAGCTTACATGAAATAGAAAGCTTTCAATAACTTGTCTTGAAACCCAGTTTTCATCTTCTTAATGTGTGTCACACTGTATATGATGTGTGTGGTAACTCAGCTTCCTCTGAAGGAGCCACCTATAAAAGTGTTGACTTTGAAAGATTAAACAGGGGCATGCCAGAAACGTCATTGTACTCAGACAGGTGAAACACGAAAACCTGGGTAACTACTTTATTAGTGACCTTGATGATTCAGTGTCCACAGAAAGGTGGAGCACAAGATGGCTCAGAAACTGAAAGCGAAGTTCAGCCTTCCAGAAAGAACGGTGGGGACAGGGAAGGTAGTGGTGGGTAAGGGGAAGGGAGCCTCTGCTATGTCTCCAGCTAACTAATAAGGAACTATAAAGACAAAGTCAGATTCATCTCCACCTCATGCAGCAAGACAAGGGCCAATGGTTACAAAGTGCAACACGAGAAATTCTCCACTGTGCGGTTAGTTTAAGTCTGGAACAGGTTGCCCAGAAAGACGTGTCTAGCCAACCTAGACAAAGTCCTGAGCAGACCATGCTATGAGCTGGACTTTCAGATGCCCTTTCCAAACTACATGACTCTAAAATTGTAAGTGAACCTGTTACCAAGCAAGACAGTACTGCTGCAGCAGGCACCTGGGCTGTATACACAGCTGCCAGTTTGTTGATACAGACTTTGGGAGGTGCTGCAGCCACTGTGAAGCAAATGCTAGTTTGCCAAAAGCTGTGAAGCAGTAGTTGAAAAGGGATTCTGCTACAAGTACTCCACAAGTTGCAGAACATTTTAAACTAAATCAGAATTCTAACCTCTCCTTTTCTACATTACCCCAGAGTGTGCAAGTATCCAGTACACACTACACTGCTCTTCTACCCTTCTAGTTTTACACAGCAGCTACTAATTATGAACACAATTAGCAAACAGTTATTTACAGACTGTCTCTTGAAGATCTCCAAGTTCCTCTTGGACATCAGCTAGCTAATGATACTAATCTACTAATGACAAAGTTCCTTAAGGATATGTGCCACAACAAAAAAGATGAAGGAGTGAAAGTGTGACACTGGTGTAGAAATTTAAAAAAGCAAACCTGCTCTCACGTACATGCTTCCCTCTGTCAGACACCAGTGTCAGACTCCCTGCCCTCAGATGTGCCTTCACAGGAAGATTAATACGTTGCCACAACAGTACAGCTTTGGGGACTTACCAAACAGAAATTATGTGACTTAAACTGTGAAACTACAGTGAGAGGTTTCTGTTTGCTTTGCTTTCCATCAGGCCTTTCAGCAGAAGTTGGTAACTACTTGGCACTATTTTTAAATACATGTTGGAAAATATGCAGCTTCTGTACCCTTACACCTACGTAAGGAACAATATAATTCAACTTTCCCATCACATAAGGAACTGAAATCCAACTCGCGTCTAAATTTCTTGATGAAACATTTTCTTATGAGGCTTCGAGGTACCAGAAAAAAAACAACAAGCTAATATGTTACATAGGTAATTGTTCAGCCATGTGTGCTTTTCCTACTTGAAATAGTTTCTCTTCAGTTCACAAAAGTCTCTTTCACATCCATCTGTATCCCTTGCCTCTGTTTTAAAGCTTTCCTATACAACTCATCACTTGCAATTTAAGTAATTCAGAACAGGTGTGGGTAACAAGAGTGATCACTCTTCTATGCCTCAAAAACCCAGTTGAACTGACACTGGGATCAACAAAACTCCCAACAGCTGTTTAGTGTGACAATCCATCACCACTCTTTCCAAGAACATAAGGGCTTCATTTTTTTACAGCTGAAATGTAGATTTAGCTCAATTATTTGTTAACCTTTTACTCAATTGGTGCCTACAAATTTTGTATGTAGTGACATACAAACTGCAAGAATTAAGCAAGTTATTACTAATCATTGTCACTGTATTTTTAGTACATAGAGGTTGTAAACTGATTTGAATTATTTTAATCAGGTGAAGATTCTGATTTTACTTCTTTTTTAAACTAAAACCGAATTTTTACATTTAACAGAAGTAGTGCACTCTACATTGAACTTTAGTATCATTAAATGACTCATGGCTCTGCTGCAGATGCCCTAAATGATGACTGCAAAATGTAAACTTCATGTGGAAAACATTTTAATGTGATCTTTAAATTATATCATCTGTCTCCCCACAACAGGGGTGGCTCCCCATTTTCCCTTCTTAGAACCAAAGTTTCACTTTTGAGCTTACACTATGGTTTGAGATAGCACCTTGTTAACACTCATGATCAATGATAAGTTGTATGTCCACAGGGTTGTATCCCTGATGAGGGATTCTCTGGGAAGGTGACTTTGCAGGGGCTTCCGACAGTGATAAATGAGGGCAACATCCATGGGAACATTCACACTGTTCCCATAGGCACGTAGGACAGAGTGGACTGAAGTCTGAATCACTTTTTGTGGATCAACTATCATTTTCCTGGGGTTGATTACATCTTTCCTGTCAGGCTCTCTGTGAACATGCTGTAATATGTTAACACCTGGCACAGTATTCCAGGATGAGATGTTGAACACGTGAGTAGAGATGGTTTCTGGGAAGATATGGTTCTCAAAGAGGAAAATGCCTGTCCCTGGGTTTTGTTCCTGAAGGCTGCTCATCATTGTTTTCCAGTTTGGATGCTTAAGGGGAAGAATTATTTCATCAGCATCATTCAGAACCACAAACTTGCTCCTTTGCATGTTACGGTATATACAGTCATTTAGAGCTGTGATTTGTCCATAGTAGCCAATGTGTGTTCCATCTTGCATGAAGTGCCATTTAGAGGAAACCCTGAGGTGTAAGTTTATTGGCCAGGGAATTACCTCTACAATTCCTTCTTCTATATAAAACTTCAAGACTTTCTCCATCAGATGGCTGCAGTTGTTCTTATAGATCACCACTTTCTGAGCTCCGAGAATCTTGTACATTTCCATACTCTGTATGAACTGCAAGACATTGTTGTAGTTTCCAAACATGGCAGAGATGCACACAGTGAAGTCAACAGAAGAGGGCTCAGCCTTGCGGTTTTTAATTTCAAACTTGGGCAGCTGGTCAATATTTCCATGTGCAAACGGATGAATTGATACATGCGTTGGATCGCAGCTTTCAGGTTCCAAACAAACTATATCTGCTGCACCATAAGGGAATCCAAATCTATCAGAGTGAACATCGATTTTTGCATTTGATACATAGATCTTTCCGCTGGGCTGACAGCAGAACCAGCAGTATAGTTGTTTCACATCTTCGTGGTGAACAATCCCAATCACACGAGTGACTTTGCTTTCTCTGTCATCAAAGTATGGGGATATAATAAAAGTTTTGTTATCTTTTAGTGGTGTTATTGTGCTATTGGCAATTTTCCCTCTACATTTGCTACCTTCTTGAATTACTTTTGGCTGGTGAGAAAGCCTCTGCAACCTAAGATAAGAAACTGTGACTATTGAAGTTAGAGTAATAATGCACACAGCAGCAGCAAAGTAAGATTTTTTCCCACTGCACAACATTCGGAACAGATCTAAATGGGGATGCAAATTTCTTTGTCCTTGTACTTTATGCTGATGCATCTGGAGAAAAGAAAATACGTAGTATGAGACAATATTGACTTATGATCATTGCTCAAGAATTTCACAAGCAAGATGGGGGTAGACCTCTATCATTTTGCACTGACTTAATCAGAGACCCAGCTATTGTAATTTTATGAAAAATCAGCCACAGAACACACCTTTAATGGTATGGATGATACTGTATGTGACACTCTGAATGCCTCCATTTTTCAGATGTTGTGGAACAGTTTCTGCACATGGAGGGGTCTGTAGGAGAATATAACAGAGGTCTATATACAGCATCACAAGGAGTAATTATTAATCATTATTATTAATCATTATTTTCTATAATCCAAATTTTAGAATATCCAATTTAATAATTAGGCAGTACTTCTTAAAGCAAAGCAAAGTTGTTCTTTTGTTTCCCCTCCAGCGTATATGTAAATTATGAAAAAACCAAACCAAAACAAAAACTTTCAACTAGACTTCTCACAGACAATCAAGAAGCAGATATATAAATTAAATGTATATGGAATTAATCAAGTTCATAATAAACATACTAACTGGGGATTGCACACAATGGTCCAAATATAATTGCTAATTTAAAACTTCCTAATTTGCAGTTCACCACAGATGAGACAATACACAGAGGAAGGTCAAGTCATACAAATCAGCAGAAGACAGGTGAAATATATGCAGGTATTAAAATTATTTTCAGTTAGCAGCTCTACCTTACTTAGCACTGTACAAGGCAGGGCTTGCAGGAAAGGTCACCACATAATAATGCTCATTGGAGACTGGGGCCTCCTCACAGCGCTTCAGTGCTGGCTCAGCTCCTGGCACAGTTTGGGGGTCAGCTCTTAAACTGCTGCTGCTTGAGGGACAGACAGGCAGCCCTGAGTACCTGCATGGCTACAGTCTTTAGCAGCACCTGTGAGAGCAAGCGTTAATGCCCAGGCAGGAACTCAGGGCACTCTCAAGCAGTAATTTCTGCAGGTGGAGCTCAGATTAAAGTTTTCTGTACAAATTCATCTTTAGGCATTCAGGTATGATCCATAAACACTAAAGTGACAAGTCTCTTCAAAGGCCTGCTTGTACCACAGAGATTCTTGGAAAAAATGTGCCCCAGATTAATCAAGTTCACACCAGGTCAGAAAACTGGACAGGTAGAAGAGAGTTTCCACAACTGCCACCAAGAAGTGTGGGGTAAAGTGCCAAGATAAAACAAAGTTATGCTGTTGCACAAGACAAAGGAAATGTTTCTAGTAGGCAAAAAATAATCGTCCATGCCTTCAGAATAATGTACAATATTTTCACAATTGCTCTTTCATGAAATAGCAAAGTAAGGAGAACTACAATCACAACACACCCCTTAAAATGCCCCATTTGCCAAGGCTAATGATTTACAACAGCCTTTGCCAGCTACTGAGAAACTGCTTTACAGACCAGAACAGTGACAAGGCACCAGAAATCTCACTACAACCCACTAGGCACAAAGCAGAAAAGCGGCAGCAGAAAGCACTGACTCTTCTTTCTCTGAAATGGAGAGTCCCCCCCAAGAAGTCCATACAATTAGGATCAGAACTGCAAATACATAGTAAGAGTCTGCTACTGTCATATGACTTTCAGCTGGAGATTTGTGACTGAAAACAACTCAAATTTCCTAAGTCTTTCTATGAAACATTCTAAAGTACAGAAAATTTCCCCCAAGCAATCTTATTCCAAGGATGTTAGATAAATTAGCATTCTTACAACACAGAGAAGGTCACATTTAACATTCTTCCCTTACTCCTACCTATTTATGATTTAAAAATATTGTTCAGTCTTATAGAATAAATAGTTTTTAACTAAAGAAATACCAAAACATGTCAACATTAATAACAGAATCAATTTACTACCTGTTTTTCCTTGTGCTTTTGCTAGCAGATAATAAACAAGAAAAATATATCTTCAACTTTGTTTTAAACAGTGAACACTGGAAAGGAAAAAGTACCTTTTAAAGCAGAGTGAAGTTCTGTTCAGTCCTCCATTTATGTTTCTGATAAGGTATTTTGCTGAGAGGATTTAACAACTGTTTATTTTAAACATTTAAAAAACTTGAGTATTTTTAAGATAAATTGCAAGAATTGTTCAGTAGGGAACAATACTGAGGGAAAAAAATTCGGGTACAATACCTAAGTGACTTCCGGACACATTTTATTTCATATAGTTGGTGCTCTGTTAATGTCAGTAACAGCAGCCACACCTACCAGAAAAACAAGTTTTCCTTCTCTTGAGCAATGCATACAGTTTCACCACAAGAACTTAATTTAAATTACAAATGAGCATGGAGTTGTTGAAGCAAATCAAACATAGGTGATTTTCTTAAGGCTACTTAAGTTTTCTTCTGGAAGTTAATCTTTCATGTTGATATATCTGCAGCTCACACACATACCTAAAAAGAACTAGAAAAATATACTATGCATTTGTATTTCTTGGGCAATCATTTTTTTCGTAACATACTACAGGTCTGGTTCAAATAGGTAAATACAGATTCTGATGAGGACCTGTGCAAGAGTACCAAAACAACAGCAGGTTCTAGAAGCAGAGAAAAAGAGCAAAATCTAGAGCTCATGAGATACCAGAACACAGGATCTTAAAGAAAAGAAATATGCAGTTATTCAAGAAGTCAAATTCATGGTTTTCTCAACACAACTCATTAATTTTGATCTCCTGAAATATGCATAGATACATAGTCAGAAAATACATAAAGTCGGTGTAATTAGGAACATTATATTTCTTCAATATAGAGAGTACTTGGCAAATTTTAACTTCAAGAGTATGCTTTCAGCATATTTAAAAGGATTTCTTTTATAAAAACAATAATAATTCATTCCAATTTTGTATCTTTTAATTCCAATTAATATGGAAGAAGAACATGAGACAAACGATGCAAATTTAATGCTAAATTTAGCTAATGGTACCAATAACTACTTTGCAGCACTCCCCTTAAAGAGGCTTTTTTCCTCTCCACTACCCTGACAGACTGCAGTCCAATCACCTCCCAGTCTTCATATTTGTTACTGCTTCATTAAGCAAGGCCAGCTGTTCTAAAACCACCTCAGAAGAAACACTCTTCCTTTACCGATCACTTCTGTGCACTTGGCCCAGTTTCAATTAATCTCTAGTATGGGAGACTAGAAATCTGTGTTCCTTGTGCATTTGTGCATGACAAGTAACAAGCCCTCATCATTGCTGGAAATTTTCTTTCTTAACACATGCCAGGATTATATTTTTTGGAGGTGCATCACATTGCACAGATACATCTGAGTTCGTCATCAGCCAATGATTAATACATCTGCCCAGTCTGTCAGCCAAGTGCAGTTACACAATGTGTTTTCTTCTGGAACAGAGTAATAATGAAGAGCTCTTATCACAGTTACAATTATAGAATGGCTTGGGTTGGACAGGACCTCTAAATATCATCCAGTCCCAGTCCCCCTGCTCTAGGTATATCTTTCACTAGATCAGGCTGCTCAAAGTAATCCCATTTTTCCTTATTTCTTTTGTCATAGACCTTCTAAAATTTACTTTCAAACCTTGCATGCACCTACAAATCTTCATATACTTAAATAATCTTTTTTCACTTCCTAAATCAAGGAATCACTCATGCTTTAGCCACATTGTACCACTATGCTCACAACACATTTATTAAACTCCCATTATAGGTTCTTCCAATAGCTTGTCTGTCTTCTTAGAATTTTGAAATGGATATGTTTCCATATCACTTTCCACCTGGATGTTTTTACCCTTGCTATACAGCTTCTATTTCCAGACCTTCTTTTCCATCCTCTACCTTTAACCCCCCACAACTAAAATTGTTCTTACTAAAAGGTGGAACCACATGTGCTAATTTAGTTCAAGAGCCACTCCTTGGTAATTATTAATCTCCTTCACATGTTCTCTGCATTGTGGCCTTCCTTTGTAACTTTGCAGCTTTCTTTGCATTGAGACAGCTGAATGATGCTCATTTCAGTATTTTCACAATGTTTACACTGAATTAAATTTTTGATAACTCTCAGCTTATTACATTATCTCCCAATCTAGGGTAAGGATAGAGGGCAACTGATAAGAGATGATTGCAGAGTTTCAGTTGCTAATACCAAGTGCTAGATTCAGTAGTATAGAAACAATAAACAACCTAAACCTTGGTTTATGCAGGGTCTAAATAAAAACACACCACTAACAAACAGCCTTAGTAACTTATTATTTTTGAAAAAAATATTCTCTATCCTCTACTTTATGATTTTTGTCAAAAGTAACAACACAAACTACTTGTGCTTTAATAAAAATTCCAAATACTAGCAGTCATTTACCATTTTATCTAGACTGTCTGTTGCTAATATTTTCATAGCTTACTTTTTTCAGAAGGACTCTGACACACCAGTATTCTTCCTCTCTTACAAGATCCAAAGTCAGGAGCATATTGTTTGAAGGATTAAACTGAAGGCAGTGTTGTTCCACTACTCATAAAATACTGTTCTAAAAAGATTAAACGAGCCATTCACTTATTTTGTGCCACTAGAACTAACAAACCATGTACACCTGTACACTCATAAACTTCTCCATTATAACCTGCTGTATATCCCTAAGCCAAACTCCTCCTACTGTAAATAATTAGACTTTGTGTTCTTTGGGGAAAAAAAAATAGATCAGGCAAAATGGAAATTGCATGACATTTAAAAGACCGTTGTGTCAACTTTTTGTCTTTCACACAGTACTTTTTATCTGGGCCAGAGTTAGTTTTCTCCACAGTAGCCAGCAGGGTGCTGTGTTTTGTAACCAAACTGGTGTTTCACACACACTGATGTCTCTGAGCAGTGCTCACACAGCGTCAGGGCGTTCCTCCTCACAGAGCCCCTGCCGCAGGAGCCAGGGCAGCACAAGGAGCTCGCAGGGGACACAGCGGGGCTGCGGAACCAAACACACCCAGGGCCCTTCCCACACCGCGCTCAGCAATCAAAGCTGGGGGAGGAGGAGATGTGCGACCTGACAACATACGGCTTTCCAAGTCCCCATCAGACCTGATAAAGCCCTGCTTTCCTGAAAATTGATAGAAATGTGCCTGCAAAGGGACCACAATGAATAGACTTCATATTTTGCTTTGCTTGCGCACACAGCTTTGCTCTACCTCATACACTGCCTTTATCTCAACCCCTGAGTTTTTCCACTTTTGCCCTTCTGATTCTCTCCCCAACCCACTTCAAGGGAAAAGGTGAGCAACTGACCTGCCGCCTACCAGGGTTAACCCACAACACACACACTGGAACTATTCTTTGGACTAGTTATGTGTATTTTAAATCTAATATTAAACTCCACACTTGACATGTATTCAGACGGAGACTTAAAAAACCTGGTTTGGACAGTTAATCTGTACCTTGAACTTACCATGACACGGTCAGCACCAATACCGAAAAATAATGCTATATCTGACGACCATCTGATTTTACGTGTGCCGAGCGGAACCCCCCCCGAGCCCCTCGCGCCGCTCCCGCCCGCGCTGCCAGCCCCGGGAGCCCCCGCAGCGCCCCCGGCCCTCGGTGCCGGCGCCCCCCAGCGGCCTGTGCGGGCACTGCAGGAAGCTGGGCCGTGCTACTGGAAGCGCTGGCGGCACCGACAGTGCCCCCCAGCCCGGTGCCCTCCGTCCCGTCACCCGCCGCCTGGGGAGAGCCGGGAAGCCCCCGCCCAGGCCGCGCC
>VXBX01000832.1:0-14227 GCA_013400415.1 Scytalopus superciliaris | reverse complement strand
TTTCCTGGTTCCATGGTTGGGAAGAGAGAGAGAAAAAAAAGAGAGAGGAGGTGATCCCTCTGAGGCACAGGGTTGGTAGATGAAAGAAAAATTCCAAGATTTTAAATCCATAACACCGCTGTTAAAATACACTTAAAATTTTTTAAAGAATCTTTCTGATTTTGTCTAATTCATCTTTATTTAATGTAATTGAGTGTCTCTTTTATTAGCATGAACTTGAGAAAGTTTTGCCGCTTTCCTTCATACTGCTACCAGTCAATCTCTTACAAAAAGTATTCTGAATGTAAAATAATATTTGGTATGGTCCCAAGCCCGTTATTTATATACTGCTGCTTAGAACAGATAATTCTGGGCTTCTTGTCACTGTCATCCAGATGTATCCATTGTGGAGAACACACTAACTAAGCTTTTGCCTGCGTCCTACAGCAGTTACCTTGTGACCTACAATGTCTGCATTTCACAATCCAAATTAACACCATCTGTTTAAGCTATTTAATTCTCTTTTCTGTGGCCTAAGGAAAAAAAAAGATTTTTATAAGTTGATGTATTCTGACAGTGTTACTTCAAAGAGGTTAGCTACAACTTCTTTTTAAAATTCAGCAGAAAAATTCTAAATAAGCTTTCATTTGAACAGTTTTGCAGCTATAGCTTTTCAGACATATTTACATGTCTGAGAAAATAACAACTGTGAAAACAATTTTAAATTAACTTTCACTGTTACATGTAGTTTGCCGTTTGCCTGTAAGATTTGTGATCTTGCCAAGGTTATTATCCTCATTCATATTATTGCACTCTAGCGTTATGATACGTTCTTTGCACATATATGAATGCTGCAACCTTTAATGCCATTTACTCATGGCATTAAAATGAGTGAATAAATGTCAGAATTGAACAAGTCTTGACTGTCAAATATAAGCTTCTCTAGCATTCATGGCTAATGCTCTAATCATTGGTGCAAAACATTGAAATAATTTGCTTTCCCTGCATTTTTTTGCTGGCCAGGGTGCATAGGGGAGTAGTGTGCTCAATCATAATCATGGTCCACAAAGGCTGGAAATGGTCCCCTTGAGTTGTTAATCCGTGGGCTAGCCAAAGTGAAGACAAGCCCATTGACAAGTGAGAATGGCAGTAATTTATTTTCTGTTGATGGATGTAGACATACCATTTTTTTGAGCACTGGCTGTGTACTGTGGAGCTGCATGAAGGAAGAAGGTGATGGCCCTACATGAGGCTCTTCACAGCCCATTTAGCTCAGATGTAGCCACCTGGGTGATGAATCGGTTCAAAGTACTAGCCCAGGCATTTCTCCACAAAATTTGAGTGCTATCAAAATGTGGACTGGAACACAAGAAAGATTAAAATGCAGGCACATGAAAAAGTAACGAAGCTAAGCATTGCTTCACATGTTGTGGGTTGTTTGCACTTTCTTTCCATATTGTCCATTGCCTTGGAGGAAGCAAAGCAGGAAGAAACAACCAGAAGGGCAAAATTTCTTTTATCTTCAGAAAAGCTGTAAAGTAGGCTGCTCTCCTGTCTGGCTTGTGCTGGGAAAACATCTCCTGTGGTAGTCCCATCCTTTGCCTGAATACACAAAAAGTAATTTGTGCTTATACAAGTAAGAATTTTACATGCAAGATACCTAAATGACAGAATTAAGGTTTTCCTGTGTCACACTTCTAAAAAATAGTTCTATTTAAACTATTAAGACAGTATTTTTAAATTTACTTAGAACGAGTCAAAGGCCATGATGTCTAGTGATATGGTTTAAGTGATCTCAGATGTAATGAGCAAACATATTTAGCAGTGTAAATATCTACATATTGAATTTATTTGTGCCGGCGGCTGTGGCCGAGTGGGTAAAGCCGCCGCCCCTGGATCCGTGCTCCTTCTCGGAAGGACGCCGGTTCGAGTCCTGCGGGTCTCACTCTGCCAACTTCGTCCGGGCTTGCCCCGGCCAAGGCTTAGAGTGTCCCAGGGCTAAAGGGGGTGGGGCCAGTTCCGCGCACGCTGAGCTCCACGTAATAAATCCATTCGCGCAGGCATAAAAAGCATCGTCGTTAGCGACGGCTAGCCACACACGAATTTATTTGTATTCTAATCTTGTTAAATTATAAACTACTTGAGAAAGTAGGGCAGAACTACAGTTATTTTGTGTTTTAGGTAATATTGACTTTCCTGTTTCTGTACAGAAAAGTTAAGTGATGGTTTATTATTATATTGTGTGCAATACAGAGGCAAGTATGTAACATTTAGTGTGTCAGGGAATCTGTGAGAAGCAATAGTTATGCCAGTAAATTTTATATATTTTTGAGCTCCTTTAAAGGGACATCTGCCTTTCCTCTGCTTCTTTAAGGTAACTATCACACAGTGATCCTTGGAAACACTGAAAATACAATTGAAAGGTAAAAAAAAGTAATATTATCTTTCAATATAGAGACATCATATGGCAAAATATATGTGGTTTGTTCATACTAAGTAATAGATTTTGTAGGTTTCCTGTCTGTTTTTGTTTCAGATTTTTAGTGCAGCTAATCAAAAAATGGTATGAAAACAGTGTACCCTGTATGCAACTCTATACTTCCTGCATGTTGCACTAATATTGGAAATACAGCAATGAATGTTTATAAATAATTCATTATACTAGGTACTTGAAAAAAATTTCTTTTATTTGGTATTGTTTTGTCCTAGAGGACAACATGACAGGAAAATTGTCTTGCATAAACCCAAGATCATCACTCTTTTTCACTGCCTATCAACTAGTTTCTGCTTAACTAAGCCTTAATGATAAGGTCCACAAGGTTACTACACCCGAGATAAAAATCTGTAAGATAGACTTACCAATGAATCATTGGGAACATTCAAGAAGGTTTTGTTATTTCTGTAAAGCTTGGAATTTATGTAGTCTATTACAAGTTCTGATTGCTGAAACTGCAGCTCATTTTTGTTTTGTAGCTCTTTTTGTGCTAAACTGTACCATTCCTATCCTTCTGTTTGGAAACACACACAGAAGGTGTTTATAGAAGGAGACAGGTCTAATTGGTTACCTATCTGCCCCTTGAGCATTTGGAGAAAAAACTGGTGAGAAAGAGATTAAAAAAGAAATGTCAAGGGCAGCAACTTGATGGCTGGAGCTTTAAGTAACCTAGCCTAGTGGAAGGTGTCTCTGCTCATGATGGAAGTTTGGAATGAGATGATCCTTAAGGTCTCTTCCAACACAAACCATTCTATGAGTCTGTGAATTTCAAATATGGATGATTGAGGAGAGGAAAATAACAAAATAAACATCCCATATGAAGTCAACAATCACATAGTTGGCAAACAATATAGAGTGAAAATCCAACAAAATAGCTCAAGATTTACTCTGTATGCTACATTATTTTGTCAAAAATGTCAGAAGCTACTAACAATGCCCATTTAATGAGATATGCTAGGTGGTATCCTTCTTTTTGTTCAGGCTGGACAGAGGGCTCTTGGTGCTGGAATACAGGCACTCAAGAACCAGGAAAATTGGATAAAATTTCTGACATCTCACAATATCCATGTGCTAAGATTCCTTATTAAAAAGCCTTCTTTTGAAATTGAGTTCTGGAAATTAATTTCTGCCACACCAGCTTTTTTACTGCTGAAGTACTGTCCAGTTTTAGAGAAGTTCACCTAACGCTATGATCAAGAGGGATGGGGAAGCCAGAGGAAACATTTCTTTAGCTACCCCTTTTACATCAGAGTGAAACTACCCAAAGTGATCTTTATGAATGTAATATCTCTGTATTTCTAGTGAAATCACTTGCAACAAAGAGAACAGGTAGAGCACAAGGAAAAAATTAGCTGAAGGATTATTTTGTTCCTTTGCTTCTTCAGTGAAAACCATATTGCACAAGTTTAGAAGACTGTGAACTCTATGCCATGGTAATCTTTCTGTGTCTTGTTTTTGCAGTATGTTAAACAGAGATACATTTCTTTATGTTGCTCTTTTGAGAAGAAAAGATTAAAAAAATCAAATGTATGGGTTTATGGTGCCACTGGAAATCTCCATACAGAAAGCTGAAGAACTGCATTGCCAATTCTCTTAGAAGGAGACAGTTAGAAGTCCTTTGACCGTATCTCCTTCTGAGCACCTCAAAGACAGAAAGATATATTTGTCCTTGTCCCATTTTCATGTATAAGTGTAGTTTTGCCCTTACCTATGCACAAACTTTCTTCCTTTTCCACATTTGCATGTCATTCTTCTTTTACCATCTTATCTACAGGCTTTACTCCTATATCCCTGGAACTCTATGAGTTTCAGTGTTTTTTGAATAGGTTCTTTTTGCAAAAGGATATCCTTACTTCTCCTGCAGCTGGTGTTCCCTTACCTCCCTGCAAGTGAGGCATAGCAAGGAAGTTTCTCCCTATTTATACTTTGCTTCCCGAGTTTTCCCTTGTTTCATCAGATCACAGGAGGGAGCCTGAGTGTCATCAAGTGCCAGTGAGGGCTTCAACACTGGATTTCTGTGCCCTTAAAAAAAGCTATAGATTTATTGCTCATGTTCATTGAAAATATATGGAGAAAAAGACTAATTTTGATATTTCTTCCTTTTTCACTCAAGGAAAGCTCTTCCACAGCTTTCTATTGCCTAGTTTTCTAGAGCTAGACCTACAATCTGAAAAAAAATTAGCTAACAAATCTATATATAGTTAGCATTGTTATGCAGTTCAACAAAAGTTGCAAATAGGTAGGGATAGCTACATATATTTATGCTGGATTTGAGGGACATCAAACACTAGAGCAATTGCCCAAAGATGCCCATATTCCTTAGAGGAATTTAAGACTTCTTTGGACATGGATCTGAGCAAACCAATACAGTTACACTTGGTTTTAGTGCAGACTTGGGCTAGATGACTACTAGAGAGCCCTTCCAAATTTGATGGTGAATAGCAATGAATGTGTCCAGACTCTAATGGAGAATGCATGCATATGGTATTGAGCAGCTTTAACCTATGGAACCTGGCTGAAGATTGGGTTGTGAAACTTGTGAAAGTCCATTGGTCTTGTGCTCAAAATGATGATAAATAGCTTTAGCAGAGACACCACTTGGAAGAATAAAAGAAGTTCTATTAGTAAGATTGTTAAAAGTAGTGCTACTGGTAAAACTGAGAAACATTAAAGACATTTGAGATTAGCAAATAGAGAACAATGTAAATCCTCAAAGACTTAAGACTGTGATCTGAAAGAAGGGCACTTTGTGGAAGTCAGTATATGAATATTGAAGGACCATCTGAATGCACTGGAGAAGGCCCCAGTATCCCAGTGCCTTGGCTGACAAAGGGGCATTCATGTCTGAAACAGCTAAAATGTAGTGACTAAAAGTCCATATGAGTGGCTGCTTGTGCCTCAGACCCCTTTTATAATTAATGAGAACACAGGTCTTTTCCCCCTTCTAATAGTCTCAGTTAAATAAATTATAAGGTAATGTTAACCCCAACAGACATTTGCATCAATGGCTAAATTGGAAAGTTACTATTTCCAGAAAAAATGTATACTATGATAATATTTGGCATGCAAAATTTCATGACGATTGATTATTTTATGCACAAGTTTGGGCTAAAGATGGATACAACACAGTAATATTCAATTTTAACTTAAAGACGACCATTGTGCCCCCATCATTAAACTGTAATTCTTACATAAACTTCAGCTAGATTTTTCACCAGAACATTTTTTGTATGATTTAAAGTACCATATAGATATGTTACAGAATTTTCATATAAATATATATTTAATGAGAGATGTTTTATAATTTTAATGAGTCTTAAAAGTCTTTTGATGAGCAGTCAGTATAATTATGGTATTTAAAATGACTGGATAAATACATACTTTTTAATTTATCTTTCTCACGACTGAGTTTTCATGCTGAGTATTTTTAACATGAAGAATTATTTTGGTTTGTGTCACTTTATCCTGTTCTTCCTTCCACAAAATATTTTATCTCTGAAATAAAACTAAATATGCATGATGCTAGTAGTATTGGATAATATTGTAATAGCACAGTTAAAAATCAATCCAAGAGATGAAAATTATTTTGATTTTGTTAGAGAAGTGACAAAATTGATGACTTGTTATCCAGAAGTAAATTGCAGAGTAGCTCTATAGCTCTGCCCTGTGTGTGTTGTCTCTGTTGTGCTTGAGGAAATTACCTGCAAAATTTGTGCAGAAGACATGTCACACTAAGATATTACGCTTTCAGCAATCTGCTTCACCACCAGAATATAAAGAAAGAGAGAGGCTCAGCAAATTTAGGAAAATTAGGACATTATAGAAGTATCAGCTAAAAGGGGGAAAAATGGGCTTGTCAATGCATTGTGTGCTTTATCACACAACCTACGTGAAAACTATTAACTGTGACATGCTAAGCCTTACAATTAATTGTTAAAAATCATTACACATTACTACCTAATAAATTGTTACTTTGCCTTTTTGTGTGTGTTTAGGTATGTCTTTCATTAATGAAAACTGAGCTCACAGCAATCTGAGTCTTTAATACAGAATAGATAAACTAATATTAACACAAATGAGCCTAAAGAAAGCAGTGAACAAGACTGTTGTTTCTCAGGACCGCAGATCAGTCAAATGTCTTCTGCTGAAGTGCTCCAGGAGGTTCTCCTTTCCCCACAGTCCCCAGATCTTTATATTTTCTTCCTGATTGAGTACTTTGGGTAGAAAATATTTGGTTATAGCATAACATGTGTCAACAATTCCCATGCCCTGATTTGATCTCATTTGGCATGCAGGTAGCTGTCCTGGCCTGACAAGCAAAGTGTTTTACCCAGGAAAGAATATAAAAGAAGGGTAAAGACATAATGATGCTTACTTGAAATATTGGTCCACATCCAGCAAATTAAAGTCATAGTTCCAAGCTTTGTATGGATCCATGTATGTATTTCCATCTTGCAGCATTCGTCAGCAATTAATACAAACCCTATTTTGTGTCAGCAATGCTAGATTCAGAAATTACCCTCCCGCTTTTGCAAAAGAATATGAAAATCTATTCTATTAAATTACTTCTATGTCATTCACTTTTAAGTGTCCACCTTTTAAGTGTACTTGCATTGATGAGTTGCAAGGAGATACTTGTATAATAGCATGTACGTAGTGTCATATAGGAAGGCTTAAGATATTTTAATTTCTGTCATAGAATATGTCTATCACACTTTTAGTCTAAATATTCAAACCTTTTATTTTGAACATAAGTTATTACAAAATCAAGTAGTCTTGTTCTCAGATTTCTACACAACTTTCCAGCAGATGCCAATTCCATTTTGCCATGCACTTCTGTGTAACTTAGTAGTACCAAAGACAGCTCTAGCTATGTCACTACAGCTTTTTCTGGTGGGTTGGTTTGGTTTTCCTTTACATTGAAGCACATTTAAAAATTTTAATATGATTCTTCCACAAGCCTTTTTAATTGTGCCTGTCTTTGACTTAATGTTTTGTGAAAAATTGCTGAGTTTGTTAATTTCCACAGTTCAGCAAACACTGATTTTTACATGCTTAACAGCTTTATGATCTGCAGTACCATTTATGGATATTGAGAATAGTAATCCACAACCAGCACTTAATTTTCTTCTGACATAAACAAATATATCTGTGTTGAATAATATCATTGCTATAAAGCTTCTATGAATATACTTAAAATTAGATGATCAGAAACTTATAATTTCATCCTTTATTTTCCTACATATGTTTGGGGCTTTTTAAAATTGACAAAACAAGCTTTTAAGCAGCATTAACACCTTCTTAAACTTTTCTGGGAACTATTTTACTATTTTTATGTTTTTGTTTCATCCAGCTTCATATGCACATAGGTCTTGTTCCTTTTATCTTCATGCTTTCTTTTTTGTGATTTCAGATGATTCCATGAAATAAAATGCTTTTAGTCTTAAAAGTATTTTCATCTTTAAAATAATTGCATAACTTTCAATTTACTTATATTTCTATTTATTTAGTATATTCCTTCAAGATAAATACTCTTTGCATGGCCCCTGTTTCCAGCCATATCTTGTTCTTTCTCATGGCATGTTGTTATTACCAACAATCCTTGGTTGGCTCCACAGCCATCTGGCTAGCAGTGCTTGGGCCCCTTATCTCCTGGGATTCTACAGCCTGTCAAAGGTTCTTATGCTCATAAAAATCTTAATCCAGCTATTACAAGAACTTCATCTCTTCCTGTGAAGTCACTAAAAATGGTCTAAGTAGACAGAAAAATAATACTGTTACACAATGCCCATTCTATCTTTATGGTTTCAGCCAAATCTGTGGCTGTTTCACATACTTCAGGATCAGAAAAACTGCTGCTTATGATGAAATAGACATTGCAAGTGCCAGCTGCAGTGGACACAGTAGGTTTTATGATCTTAGGGCTCTCTGTAATTTCTGAATCTGTCTTGTTTTTTAAAAATACTGAATAATTAAAACTATTTCAATACATTTTCAGCAGTTTATTATTTTAATATTTTATGCCAGAATAAAGTGTACATGGTTCTCCACAATTGTGTAGTAAGAATGCTGTTTGCCTTGAGCAGAAGTATAGAGAAAATTAGAATTTCAAAAAAAAAAGAGAGAAACATTGCACTAACTTTAGCTTCGTGGTCTCATTTATTGTAATATCCATAATTTATTTCTTTGGTGGCTCTTTGTGTAGGATTTATTCTTTTTCTGAAAGCACTGAACTTTGTGCTGATTTCTGATATTTTGCAATACAAAGTGCATTACCAGGAGTTCAAATATGGCAAAGAATTTTTACATTTTACATCTCTTTGCTACCTCACATCTATCCTAATCAGCATTGACCTAATGCTGTTGCATGGCTGCATGTTCTCTGAAATGTGCAAGCAGCTGCAAATAAGTTAATAGGCTACAGATTTCAGTTTCAAATGCTGAAAATGGCATTAAGTAATAGTCATTTTATAGGTACTGTAGGCACCACCTGTATCTAGGTATTTTTGGGCATTCTCCAAAATTTCATATGTGGTAGCTGGATGCTCAACAAAACCTCTACCTTGGACTTCTGGAGAGTGAACTCCAAGCCATTCTTCATCATTTATTATCAGTCCTAGCTGACTGGAGAGGTCCCAGATGACTGAAGGCTGGACAATGTGACATCCACAAGAAGGGCTGGAAGGACGATCTGGGGAACTACAGGCCTGTCAGCCTGACCTCAGTGCCTGCCAGTGTTATGGAACAGACCATCACACAGCACATACAAGACAACCAAGGAACCAGGCCCAGCCAGCAAGTGTTTTGGAAAGGCCAGTAATGCCTGACCAACCTGATCTCCTTTTTGACCAGGTTACCTGCCTGGTGCATAAGAAAAAGGCTGTGGATGTTCTCTACCTGGACTTCACTAAACCCTTTGATACTATCTCCCATGACATTCTCCTGGAGAAGCTGGCAGCCCACAGCTTGGACAGGTGCACTTTCCACTGGATAAAAAACTGGCTGGATGGCCAGGCCCAGAGAGTGGTGGCAAATGGTGCTGCATCCCATTGGTGGCTAGTCACTAGTGGGATTCCCTAAGGCTCAGTTGTAGGCCCAGTCCTGTTTAACATCTTTATTGATGATATGGATGAGGCCATTGTGTCTACCCTCTGTAAGTTTGCAGGCGACACTAAATTGGGTGGGAGTGTTGGTCTGCTGAAGGGGAGGAAGGTTCTGTGGTTCTGGACAGTTTGGATCAATTTGCTGTATGAGGTTCAATGAGACAAAGTGCTGGTTCCTGCATATGGACCACATCTTGAAAAACAGTAAAACCTACTTACAGTTAAAAGATTTCCATATGTATGCATGCTGAGTAAATTAATCAGCATGATTTTAAAAATATACTTAATACACAGCTTTATGAAGTTAACTTTTTATGGATGCTTTCCTCATGATCATTTTTACATTCCAGTGCTCAGCACACTGTTCTGTAGAGCGACCAGTCTGTAGTAGGTCAAAAACTGATGAAATTTGCCCTTGTTTATTCTTTTGATTTTCTTTTTTCCTCCAGGTAACAGTTTAAAGATGGGATTTGAGCTAAGCAGAGGAAGTAAAGCTCTTTGCCAATGTATTCAGGAGTGCTACCAGGGAATTTCTTTTAGCTCTTACCTTGGTTGCAAGATGTTGGTCTGAGTGACTGATTTCCAGTATTCTCAGTCCTCATTTCACTTACTTTTCTCTTCTTAGTATTTGTGGCTTTATAATTTCTGGATGCAAATATTAGTTACACTGATGTAGGCAATATTATCTTGCTTGGAATGAACTGAAGGAAATTACTAGTTTTTCAGTTCCAACCATAAACAAATTATTTATATATTTATTTTACATTAACCTTTCTATGAGGAGATGCAATACAGCAGTGGAAGACCTGAATAACTAACAATAGAGGCATACGGTGAAGAGAAATCCTGTTTATGTATCTTCATCCCCTCTCTGTTTTTTTATTCACCTGTTTGCTAGTCTGAAATTGTTTGGCTATGTAAATTTTTATCTACAGATTATTTTGTTCTTCTTTGAGATTACATGTCTGCTTCAATTGGTTGTCACATTTTCAGTCTGTACCTGGTAATCCTCAGGGAGAGTAAGACTGGGTTATACAACCAGGTACCAACTGTTGAAAATAGAATAGGATGCAGCTGCTAGACTTCTGGGCCTGTTAAATTCAAGTTTTCTTTGGTCCTGTGATGGGTTGTTTTTTGTAGGCCTTCCTTGGTAACTAGGGTCAAAATCTAGGAAGTATTCCATCCCATCTCTTTACGTAATCAGGTGTATATATGCTGAAGGGGGAGGTGTTCTTGCTCTCTTTTGCTTCTTTTCCTTCACAGGCTCGCACGCTGACAGGCTCTCAGTGTTTAGGCCTGGCTTATCTGTGATAAGCGAGGCCTGCTCCAAGGGCTGTTTGCCTGGGCCGGCAGCGAAGGTTAAGAATCTGCTTTTCCTAAGGAAAGTAGTGAGCTTACTATTGTATTTGTTACTTACTGAGTTAATTTTTGAATTTAGATTGTATATTGTTTGTCTCCTTTCCCTTTTTGTCTCCCTCTCCCCTTTTCCCTTCCCCTTGTCCCTTATTGGGGTGGTTTGGGGGTCCCTGTCTCGTTGTACCTAGTATATAAATTTAATATATGTAAAGATATATATTTCTTCAATTTTCTCTTGCTGCTTTTTGTCGTTTCGGGAGGGGGGGGGGAAACTTTCTTGTGAGGTTTGGCCATTGGCAGAGAGCCAACCCGAACTTTCACAGGTCCTCACAGGAAACTGGGCTATTCTGGCTGCAGGCCATACAGCAGTGTCTTTTCTTTGTTATGAACATGAAAGGCCATGATTTGTTAGCAGCCCATCATTTGCTCAGATGTGAATAAAGCTAACCAATAAAAGTCCGCTTCCTGACTCCCCTAAGTGTCCTGCTTAGATTGTGAGTTATGAACTGTGGAATTCTTCTACAAGAAAGAAAATTAATTTTTTTAAAAAAATTAATGAACTAAGACGGGAATTACACTACTGCCATATTAATCTTATGTTTTCATAATATTCATACTTTTATGCTATCACAGTAGCCCATTCTTACAAATGGAAGAAGTTTCTTGTTGACAAAATATGAATTTTTTATACTCTTAAGGAACAAAGCTGTCAAATTATCAAATGTAATTTCTCAGCAGATATATCTTGTGTTTGTATTCACAGAACATACATATGACACAGTAACCACATTTGAAAGTTTGATTCTTTAAAGTATTTACTTTGGGTTTTCAGCATTCATTATGGAAAGCCTTTTTAAATTGAAATAAAAAGGGGAGGAGTGAAGAGAGGGAACATGATGTGAAGAGCAAGATCATTTTACTATATGCATTTCTATCATGTAATCAGATGCAGGTATATCATACACATTTGCTGAATGAAAATATTGCTAACACTGTGATCATAAGATAATTCCTTTGAGCTTCTTGATTTTCTGGAAAGTTTGTAGTAAAGCTCAAACTAATAAAATTCATTTCATGTGACAATTGCGAAATTATTTTTAATTATTTAAAATATATAATCTTTTGAGTAGTGATCCCCAAGCACTTAGCTTTGATGTAATGCTCTTGATCCCATTCTTCCATAAAATCGGCCCTCTTTATCTTGCATGAGTACCTGTATGTATGCATATATATATATATATATATATATAGGTATGCTCTAGGCATATATATTGGAAATATATCCATTTACACAAGCATATAGTGTTCTTAGTTTAGAGAGTCAGAGAAACAACTCCATGAATGCACTAGAGATTTTGGGGATAATCTGTAGAAGAAATAAAATAATGGGGACACAATACAATCTGCAATCAATAAGCACATGTGATCCTAGCACAATTATTTCTATGGGTGCTGCTATAAGAAGTTATCCTTTGCTTAAGATTCTAAGCAGTGAGAAAATGTGTTTTGGCCCAAGCCTGAGTTAGGCACAAGTCCAGCAAGTTGAAGCTGTATAAATTGCTATTATTAGAGTTGTTTCATTTTTGTTTTCTTTTATTTAAACTTATTTTAAAAGAAATAACAAAACCCCAAAGTTCTTTGTTTTACATATAACATACTCCTTGAAGCCAGGCTGGATGAGGCTTTGAGCAACCTGGTCTAGTGGAAGGTGCTCATGGTAGAGGGCTCAGAATAAGATGATCTTCAAGGTCCCTTCCAATCCAAACTATCCTATGATTCTGTCATTCTATGCTTGGTTACCTGAAAAGCTGAAAATAACAGTTTGGGCTGAAAAAAAAAAAAAAACCAACAAAAAAACCCAACAACCCCCCCCTCCCTCCCCCCAACAACAACAACAAAATAAAAATGGTCAAAACCCATCAGAAACCAACAAAATGGCAAACAAACAAAACCCCCCTACTTTGAAATTAAAAATGCAATTCATTTAATTCTAAAACCTTGTGGATAAACCCCCCCCAGAAAATAAAATTAAAAAGATGTTCTGCTGCTGCAGAAACCTAACAAACAGAATATATAACTTCAGAATAAGATGGTGACAGCTTCAGAAATGCTGGGGCAGTATGATCCCAATTCTCTCAATTGTCCTATGGTTAAGCATATGCAGTTAAGAAAGAGTTTTAAGAATGTACTGAAAAACTGAGATTTAACTTAATGATTTTTTAAAAGCTGATGAAATGTTGAGGATGTAGCTAATTCCATTTCTCTTCTGTGTTAGAAATGTGAATGAAAAAAGTAAAATTAAAAAAACCAACCAAACAAAAAACCCCTAAAGGACAGTTTCATCCTGTTGTAATGTGTTCCCAGTGCAACTCATGTCTTGTTTTATGAAACAAGTATACTAGCAAACACCAGTAATAGAGTGGTGAATAAATACTACCTCTTCTTTTTTATTTCAGCTGGAAAGTTTCAAAATCTTTGCTGTGTGCAAAGATTTCCACTCCCTTAACATCCTTTATAGCTGTGTTCTTGCCCTGGGAAAGTCTTTCATCATTTTATTTCAACACTTGTGAAATTTCTATTTCAGTTCAAAACTTCTTAAATACTCTTCTAATGTCTTAACTTGATAGCTGGGACAGGTTAACCTGTGAGTCAGAGCTCTAGTCTCTTCTTTTCATGGCATACTTTCTACAATGTTCTACATGTACTAATTTCTTCAGTATTTTGAAATACTGTCTCTTCTTTTCATTTGCTCTTTGGAAGTAGGAACATAACTCTATTGATCCCTTATAGCTGTGTCTTCCTTGAATTTTTTTTCCTTGCTCCCATTCTTGTGGTATATAGATAAGTAAAAACATAAACAATAATTCCCATGGTGTCTTCCTCTGTATCCTCTAGGAAATAAATGAATTTATTTTATTTACCAGAAAGGTTTTGAAAGGACATTTTTTTATTGTGTTTACGTATATGTAAGAGAGGAATTTGGCAAAACTGTATTGAAATTTTCAGGTCTGTTGTATTTCTGAATATGATGGAGGATACTGATTTTCACACAGGTGGCCTGAAAGCAATGTAACTTTCCNTTGTTCCTTTGTTTATTTAATGGCTTTTCCCTTCCCTGATTTTTTTTTTTTTTTTTTTTAAATCTCTCACGGAGGTATGTCTTTAGTATATGGATTAAACAGATACTAAAAAAAGCTGAGAAAAATTATTACATAAATGGCTGAAACAAAGCAGACAGTTTTTGAATGGTTAATGTTTAGGGGTTTAAATGTTAGAAACAGTCTTAAATTATTTT
>VXBX01000831.1:49883-60915 GCA_013400415.1 Scytalopus superciliaris | reverse complement strand
CTTCCCAAGTGTCCCCCTGGGACACGTACTCTCAAATCTGTTCCGGTGAAACGAAAAGAAAAAAAAAAAAAAATTCACAAGGAAATCAAAACCATAACACTACTCTTATGGCAGGGCCTGAGTCCCAATTTGAACATGGTTATTTACATACAAATGCATACCAATAAACTCCAGAGCAGTTTGTAAAATTTTCTAGTAGGAGTCCTACTTCTCAATATTACTTCAATGCATTTGAGCCAGTGTAATCAATTTTCCTGTGCCCATTGCCTGTATGTTATTTAAGTTTAGGATACTATTTTCTCGTTACTTTGCTTTTACAGCTACTATTCACCATACTCCTCTCAACTGCCTTCAGAAAATCAGCAATATGTTCCTTTTTATTTATTTATTTTGGTGAAAACACACTGAGGGTCAGCATACTTCCTACTTAACTGCCTGAGAATGCAGACATTTTCTTCTTTAGCTATGAACACGGTATCTCTTAAAAACATACATAGACTTAATTAAATTGTATTTCCCCTAGGCTATTCAGACAATGCAAAATGAATATTAATTCCCCTTCTTTCTTTTCGCCCATCTCCACAGTCTAATCAAACAATTATTTTGTTGTAACATTGGGTTTGTGTTCTCTCAACAAGATACATGTTATGTTCTAATGCCCTGGGAGTCATTAAAAGCATCTTGCAAAGTGCAAAAAATGTGAAGCCCTCCTTCTAATGTTTTTTAATTATCTCATATGTCATCTGAACTTGCCCAGCACTTAGTTCTATCAAAGCTCCAAAGCCAGATTAACCTAGGTGCACCCCCTCACAGTCTAGTCACGGGGCAATTCTTGTCTCCCATTGACTTTGTGTTTTAATTGGTGTGTTATTAACAACTGAGAATGCAATACACTGACAGAAGTATACTGGATGTCTAATATTTATTCTTGTAAAAGGTGAGAGAAAAATAATTTAATCCCCAGACTTTGTTTGACATCCCTATTATCTCACAGTTTCTAATGTTTCTTATTAAAACTGTTGAAAAATTAGCCTTAAAAAGAAAAATGAAGAATATCTTTGTCTACCTAAATATTTAAACTTCACATTCTTTCTTTGTTTTAAATTAGAAGGCTCTTTTTGAAGTAAAGCCAGTAAACTAATATGAAGAGGTATTTCAAAGAGGCTGTTTTTTTCGCAGATGGCATTTTTGTTAAGTTAAATGCTTGTTAGAAATTCTGAGGAAAAAGAAACGAATTTTCTTGTCTTTCCCAATGGCTCTACATGCAGAAACCAACCACCTGGTTTCACCTTTAAAAATGTTTTAAAAACCTTTCAAAAACGTTGTACATTGACAAAATCACCAAATTAACTTAGATCACAGGCAGGCTCTGCTTTGATTTAGGAAACTGAAGAGCAAGTGGGTAAGGAAGAAAACTAATTTTCTCAGGACATCGCCAAACAGGGCAAATTATTACCACGTTTGTAATACATTTCACAGACATGGTGTTGTCCACAGAATTACAATCTCTAACATTTGTTTTGGTTTAAAGACAAATATTTGTGCAGGAACTCCAATAAAATTAACTCCCTTCCCATCTTTAATTTCCCTCAAATACAGAGAAGCAAAATACGAGGAGGTATAAATGAAAAAAGTAACAATTTACCAACAAGGAAGTAGTAGCAAAACCAACAGTACCAACAGAACAGTTCAAATGAACAACAGGGAGTGAAAGGTTTCTAGTCTCTTCCTCTCTCAATGCCTGCCACCTTTTGAATTCCCTTTCGTATACAAACAAAGGCAATGAACAACATGGGCTTCCCTTCCCCTATTCCCCCCCTCCCCAGGAGAACAAAGACAAACTTTAAACCACAGGAATGAGAGGGGTAAGCAAAAACATGGAGAGCTAGTTATTCAAATCAGGGTTTGTTCTGCTGAAATGCAGAATTGGCAATTGCAACAGGAATGCAGGGACTGTCACTCTGAGGCACCAGAGGCTCCCAATAGTGGTGGACTGTGGTGGTGGCTGGGAAAAGGGAGACTTCTCAGGCTTCTTCAATCCTGGTGGTGCAGTGAGACAGCAGTTCCCAGCTTTGCTGCTGCTCCAATGATGAGGAGCGGCTGCTGGCAGCAGCTGAGACTCCTGGAGCAGCTCGGACCCGTGGACAACTCCTGTTTGGACCTTTCCATGTTGGATAGGGGGAGTGGCCCCTTTTGATGATGTAATGGTATGACTATTCATCTCCATAGCTCCATTCCCTCATTTTAGTTCCACACTTTCTGAGCACTACAAAACAAGTTCAATTTAAAGCTGTCTTTTTTCTTATGCAACTAGATATAATGAGCTGTTTGTCCATCATTTCCCCAGGAACTTTGGAGTCATTAAAGAACTTTGAGTTAACAGACACGTGCTGGTACCAAATAAAATATCCTTCTTAAGAAACAGAAAATAAGAAAACAAACTTTTAAAGTAGATATTGCATTTAAAGGCACAAGTACAATACAGAAATCCATAATAATACATGGTTTAACTAAATTGTCAATTCATTAAGCTTTTAGTAGGTTCATAGAAGACTGATTCAAATTAGAAGAGGCTATGCTTTGACCCTGTGCATGGATGACAGTCAACTCTGCAAGGCTGAATCTGTGTATCTGTGTCTCTCTACTTCAAGTGGTTTTCTCACCTTAGCTTTCTCATTCTGCTGTGTGAATAAGAGCATATGATGTTTCATGATTTGTGTGATAGGTTCAGTGTACAAACAGAAATCTTTAGCTTCACAGCTGCCTTTGTAAGTGAATGCATTAAACAGTATGCATGAGGCAGCCATGAAGTTACGCCTTGCCAGAGGGGAAAAAAGCAACAGCGGGATGGTGGGGAAAGTCAGTCTCTACAAGCTGTCTAAGTATAAGCAGAAATGGTACTGCGAATCTTAAATGTGTGTTTGAAAAGGAGAGCATATGCTGTGGGAACTGGAAGGGTTCTGCCTGACTAGTTGTCAGGCCAGAGGTTCCATGTAACTGTCAGAAAATTTGAGCTAATAAAAAGCCTACTGATATTTAAATGTTTTCTTGCTTCTATGTTTAGTTTCTTTGAGGAATAGGAATGGAAATGAGCATTTTTTTCTGTGTTTGTCATGTGCATCTCTCCTTACCCTTTCTTTCTTCTTTCACAGCTTTTTCCTGCCTCTCTCTCTCCTTTCCCCCTATCCAGGATCTATCTACACAGTCGATTCTGCTTTGAGAGGGCTAGGCTTAGATGCCCTCCAGAGATCACTTCCCACCCAACTTGTTTGATGACTCTTTTATTCAGTGTCTTTATTGTTCTGAGATCAGAAATGGGGTGGGCACTCTGGGAAGAAAACTGTGGGAGATAGAGATGGCCATCAAGAACCAGCAAAATACTTTAGTGCCTTTGCTGCAGCAGTGAGGGGAGGTGAAAGTTTAGGGTGCATTTAGGCATGCACTGTAGAAGGCAGTTTCCTGGGAGCAATGGGAAAGGAATCTTCTATCTGAAATGACAACTTTTTTCAGCTTGCCTTTTTTTTTTTTTTTTTAGGTGGAGAGAGCATCAGGGAACAGTGGGTGGAGAAAGACCTAACACATGAGCTGTATGGTGGATAAACTCATATGCATCCTGGAAACTCTCAACAGGTAGAGGCTGCAGTTAAGCACAGTGGAGAATGGCCACCATGCTGTGAATCAGACACTGGTAAATTCTCTGCCACAGAGAGAGATACTGGTGCATTCCCCCCATTCTCTGGTCTGGAAATGTCATGGAGCTATTTGTGAAAGCAGCAGAGCAGACTTCTCACTCTGTAAGGAGTGGGATGGCTTCAGTTTCCATAAAAGCAAGTAGGGGTTAAAGTGACTGAGAACAAGACAGCAGTATTGAGATGGAATTGCCTCTGATCTGTCATATGAAATGATGGTAATGCAGGGACTCTCATATGGTCACCTTCTCACATGTTATGGGTAACTTATCATTGGGACTTCAGGGACCTGTAAAACAGTAAGACCTTGCCCTTACTAACACTAAAACATGCACTAAAATCCATATTGCATGGAGTCCCTAGGAAAGCCTTTACTATTGAAGTGCAAAACAGTTACAAGAAAGTCCCTGTCACAGACAAGGACTGCTAGTTACATTTTCATATTGAATGCTACCTTTCAAACAGCAACTTCATGGGTTGTAAAACACAGAAACCACTTTCATTCTGTTTCACGTTCATAGTGTCACTAGGAGTGTATTAATCTCAAGTTGCTGACTACATTCACTTCAGAGAACAACTATGGAGTATTTCAGTGAGAACAACCCTGACATCTGTGGAAATTTCTCTGCTTCCTAGCACATTGATTTTTGCTTTGGTTAATTCAATGGAAATTGCTACTGCACAGAAGGCTAGTACTTTCTTCCTGATGTCATTGATAGATACAGGAAGCTTTTACAAGAATTTTATTTCAAAAGCAACAATAAAAAATTCCATTGCTAGATCTTAAGAAACTGCTACACTGTATGAAATTTTACGGTTATTGTTCAGAACATCACAGGGAAAATTTCTCCATTCATTTCCAGTATGTAAAGGGCTGGAAAGTAAGATTTAATTTCTCTGACCCATTAGTAACCCACCAAGCCATTGCAGCCCCAGTAGGGTGTGTGAGTATGTCTAGAATGCAAACAGATAGATCACTTCTGTATTCTGGTGTATAAATAGACCCTGAGTAAATGAGCAGGAAGTCTTATGAAAGAGGGATATATTTGGGTGATACGCACTAGATTAGCTTCCACACTAGCTGGCATAGTCCTGAAGCTGATGCTATCATTGGCTCTTCTTCTGCATCTCCCTGACTGTGTTCAGAGGACACTGGTCTTAGCTGAGATTGGGCTGTTAAAGCTAGGCACCCAAAATCTATGTGCAAACCTAATGTCTTCTTGTACTAAGCCTTACAGGTGCTGATCTACAGGTGTCAACATTAGTGCATTCCTTTCATATCTTCCCATGAAGCAGCTTTTAGTTCATGCTGTCATCCTCTAGTGGAAGGGAGGGAGAAAGGAGTAGCAATGGGGTCATATAAATCTTAAAAATCTTGGCCTCTTGTCTCTGAGAAGAAAACCCCACAAAACCATCAGATTTTATTTGCCCCTCTGCCTTTTTTGAGCATAGTGTCAGCAAGAAATGCTTTGGATTGTGTGCCTGAAACTTGGCTTACATTTTACGTTCAAGGACCCTGATATGACATGACAGGATCCCTGCATTGAACGCTGGCATAATGTTCCCTGAAGCACTGGAAATGGTTTTTATTAACTCAGAACCCTTGGAGGTGGATGCAAACCACCCTGAAGCATGCTGTAGGGTCTGAGAGTGAGCAAGCCTGGCTGCTTAGCTGTAGCAATAGTTTTATTCTGCTGTGATTTATGACCAGGCTGCTGAATGTGGTTTGGAAGAGCACTGCTACTAAATACTTCTGCTAACCCTCAAACATGAACTGAGACAGGGAAAGGTCATGTGTGACATTATGCTCTAGCTCTGAGTGGGCTCTCCTGTGATGTGTAGCAGGGAGAAACAGCTAAGGAGAAACTGCTTTACCTGGACCAGCTGTGCCAGATTCAACACATCAGATTGTGACTATAAATTCTTCCAGGAGTGGCTGGGAATGTCTTAGGAAAATCATGTTATTGTGGCAGCCACTTGTGCTATATGAAAAATTAGGACCTCTTAACTTCATCTGTTTTTTTAAAAAAACCCTATTCTTTTATCTCTGTTCTCACCTGTCCCCTTCCCTCCCCAGGAGTGCACTTTCCTAACTGCATGGTTATGAGGAGAGATCTTTCATGTGGGCAAGAATGGCCACTGCTGACATGAAGTCTTTCTGGAGGGACAGAATCTTAATTGTTGATTCCAAGTTTGTCTTTTCCAGGTACAAAATAAATCAATCTCAAGCTGTGTAGCTGTTGAGGCGAGACATTTCAGAGTAATGCAGAATGTAACTTTCTGTACAAAAAATGGAATACCTTGAAAATCAATTTCATGCCAAAATGGGGTGTTGATTATTTCTACTTAGTATGTTTATCTATAAGGCACTAAAGGGCAAACCACAGAATGGAATTTGGTCAACATTGGTCTATTGCATTTGCATATAGTCAGTTAATTATATATTGTGCTTTGCAATGCTAAATGTACCGTTCAGTTCACGTAAGTGCTGATAGATTGTGTTGTAGGCTGAAGAATGGCATTTTTATTGCAAGATTAAGATTAATCGACAAAATTAAGACAAATTCACAACTGTGGCAATGGGTTTTGAAATAATTTATGGAGAATGTATTATGTAATTCTCCTCAGTAATGATATTGTACCTATTTCCTTTATACTGCATAAAATGTTTCAGGACATGGATGTGTGAAGTGGTTTATGTCATTGTGGTGTAGAATATCTTAAACAAGAGTGAGAAAAGCACAATGAGACCAATCTGCTTTTGGTGTCAGGCTGGAAAACCATCTTTCACACAAGAAGAAAAAAATCCACATTCTTGATACTCTTGAGCAAGAGGATAGACCTGCACACTGGGCTCTAAATAGCCTTACTGATATCAAAAGTATAATGAATTATTGCTCTGCTTTAGATATGCTTTTGGAAAAAAAATAACAACACCAAAAAACACAGAAAAATATACACTTACCTCAATGCAAAGCAAACTCATCTTTAATTGTTCTACTATGGTTTTGAAGCTGCAGTGAAAACTGAGGTAATTGGAAGAAAGCTTTAGCTCAATATGACCTAAGCGATACCCATATGCTCTTATGAACTTCTGTCTCTGTTTAAGTATGTATTTCACCTAATGAGAATGCAGGTATTGGATGCAGTCATTAGGCTGAGAGTCTGAGAGCAAGTAGACACTGTTTGCATGGACATCCCCCATGTACAAATACAGCTAGCTTCTGGTCTGCTGATGTGCATAACTTGTTGATGATTTGAGAGAACTGATGTGCACCTTTTCTGGGTAGTAATTCTTTACTTAAAAGCCTAATTTGTTTTTTGTCTTATAGGTCTTTTCTTAAGGAAAACACTGAGTCTTCATATCCTTTACAGAGACATCAGTCCTAATCCTCTTTCCTTCATTACTTGCATTACAAGTCCAAGTGCAAGTGCAGTCTGTGCAAGAAATAACTCATAGATACTTTAACTAGAAGCTATGAAAAATGAAGGCTAGCAGTGGCTCTGGTGCAGTGGAGACAAGAAAAGTTTATCTATTAGGTCCCTCTGTCTGCTGGAAGAGGAGTGTGACTCAGTACTGAGTATCCGGAGTACTTCATATAATTCACTTTATACATAAGTGGCCCTGCTTACTCCCTTCCTGAGCAGAAGGATGCTAAAAATATTATTGTAGGTCTGAGTAATTCTATGAGCTCCCTTGTTCACTCCATGCTTGACCCTGGGCTGGTCACACAGATTCAGTCTTGAATTGCACAGGCTATTCATGGAATATTTGTCTCCTGTGGCTGCAGCTGAAACAGCTTGGTAAGACCAAGGCTGTGATCACTGGATTCCTACCTCCATGAAACCCTTCTGTCTCATACAGGAACCTTAGTTTATCTTATCTTAAGTGCATTTTGGGTTACAGCAGAAAGAAAAACCCATTCATAGTGCAACTTTCTGATATCCTGGTAGATTGATAGCTGTTCACTGTCTCTCCAGCCTTAATTCTACACTCATTAAAAGGAAGTAAAAATATATACTTTGGAGGTATATGCTGTTTGTCACAACAGTTTCTTCTCTGTCTTTCCTGCAGGTATTCATCATTTCACAAACCTAGAAGCCTCAAATGAATGCCTTTAGAATATTAATGTGAAAAAACTTCAGCTACCTCCTTAGGATTAACTGTTTTTCAATCTGCAAGTTTCTATTTCTCTCTATCCTTATTCTCTCTGCTGAATTTTATTTGCCCTCTTGACTTATCATGTTGTAGTTATTATTTGTACTGTGAGGTTGTTTAGGAAGCATAGTTGTGATGCTCATTCCCGAAGGTGTGGTGCCATGTGACAGCAGCATACCTATGTGTCTCTTAGTCTATTCCTCTGTTCCTCACCACTCTGACTTTCTTCCAACAGTGACTTCATATGAAAGGTAGCATACACATGAGACTTTACAATGAGTTTTACTGTAAAGTCTCATATGTATGCTACCTTTCATGTGTCAGTAAGATTTTACCAGGTTTTTTTTCAGCCTCTGCAAAATTAAGAGCCATATTTTGCACCCAGTCACTCTTGTGTTTTATTCTGGTCTCTCCGAGTAGTTAATAAATTGTCAGCAGCAGTGTCCCTGATCTTGGAATCGTTACATGGGAGTACAAAGGACACAGAGCTGTTTCAGTGTCAATGCTCTGCAGGCCATCAAAAATAGTGTGCAACTGTGTTCTTCTCTACCCAGAAAAAATTGTGGGGAGGTGCTAGAGAGCTCTGCTGTCAGTTGACATTGTCACTTTAAACCAAATGAAACAGACATTGCAGATAAAGACTTATTGCCACAGAGCAGGTGACCTTGACATACCTAGAGGTGACATTCTAAAGTCAAGATGGAAACACACACTATAGTAAAATCTGTGTGACCTTGCAGTTATCACCTGTGACTACAAGAATTTGGACATACATCTCCAGCCTGTGAATTGATTGACAGCCTTTATCAATATGAAATTGTCCTTTCAGATGTTGGGATGCTATTGAGGTAGAGTGGTTTGAAAGAGCTGCTCCCTTGCTCCCTTTTTCTTTTTTCTTGTCTCTCTCTCTTCAGCAAATAAATCTCCTCACAACAGGATCCTGCCTACCCTTTGCCCTGTAGACTCTTTCTGGGGGGACCTCTCAGCATCTCTGGGGAAAAGCTTGCTAGTGTCAATTACAAGTGACATTCACTGACTGATTAATTCTGTTTCCTTGCGCAAGGACTTGGACTGAAGTGTGTTGAAAGATGAAAGAAATCTGGACAGAAGCAGAGGGAAGTTGGGATTAAGAGGATTAGGAAATTCACTGACTTTCTGAAATGAAATTGGCAGGTCGGTATGTTTTCTGACATAATTGCAATACCATATTATAAATCACACTCACAGTAGACTTCTGAGGTTTTCAGATGTTTCATATTCTAACTGTGCAGTCTATCATGCTCTGCATGACTTTGGGAGGTACAGCCATTGTAATGGTGACTGTGACACCAGTACTGTCTTGAACAGTGATTCTGTGGCATGCATTAATACAGTCCAGGTCCAGAGAGATGAGAATAACCTTATGGAAAACAGAGTATCCACACAATACATAGATTACAAAAAGTACCGGAAGTACGTAATATAATTCATCTTATAGACTAGTATCTCTTCCTGAGCAGAAGGATACATAAAGGATTATAGAAGGTCTGAGTCATGCTATGAGCTTCATTGTTGACTCCTTTCTTGACCCTGGACAGGTCACACAGCTCATTTTCAAGTTGTTGGACATATGCCTGTCCACAATAACTTCCATCATGAGTTGGAATAACATCAATACTTCTCTACTAAGAACTGTTTGAACCTTAAAGGCCTCCTGACTTCCACATGTTAAAAGCAAGCACTTGAGTAGTTAATAACCACAGACTAGCAGAAGCATGTTCAGGTATTGGAGGCCTGAATCTGTTTGTTCACCCAACAGCTAAGAAAAGGATAATAACAATATTGGACCTTAGAAATGTGTTGCTCTATTGATGGAGAAGAAGGTAGTTACAGTTAATTTCACATGTATAAGTATGTAAGAATGCCATATGCAACCTACATAATAATTTATCTCCTATGCCCCATTTCATGTACTGGCTGCTACTCTGAGCTCTGTGTTAATTTACCTGGAGGGGAATTCTCTTCCTAAATAAACGGTGGTTTATGCTATTACTGAAAGAAGGGATTTGAATAGCAAAGTGACCGAACTTGCTGATGAAAAGACTATTGCAGGTAGGTTGAGACAGTTGAGCAACATGATGGTAAATTGCATTCATTGTTGATGGCTACAAGGGAATACAAATCAGATGGAACAAATTAATCTCCTTATATACATCGATGGCTTCTGAATTAGTTGTCACCTCCCAGGGAAAAAATAAGCTATGGTTTGCTTTGTGGAAGCTCAATGAAGATGTCTGCTCAATTTGCAGCATCAGTCAGAAATTAATAAGCTGTTGAACAGCTTTAAACTGAGGCTAGGGAACACGACAGCAGCAATGTTCTGCACTACATATTTTCTGAACGAGACCCTGCTGCTTTCTATACAGGTATACTTTAGACTCCTCTCATTGCCCTCCTAAAAAGCAGAACTCAAACTCCTTAGCAGAAATCAAGAAGAGATCCTTGGACAAGTACAAAACATAGCAAAATTTTTAGTTGTTATCCAAGGAAAAGTTGTGCAGGGGCCATTTTTTCACAAAAAGTAAAGGAAAAACCTGTATATATAGTCAGCTTTGGAGCAAGATGACCTGCTCTGTGACAAACTCATGGCTGAGGTGAACAGACATGCCCAACACCAGTGTGATCAGCTATGAGAGACAAGCCTGGTCTGGGCCATAATGTCTGAGAAAAGAAATGCATAAACATCCTTCCTTTTTTTTAAATTTTGCCCCCTTCTTTTTTTTTTTTTTCCCCTTACTATTTTGTTATAAAAAGATTTTAAAAGTGTCTCCTTTTTTCTGTTTGGATCTATTAATTTTATTGTTCTTATTTTATGGAAACCCTTGTTGACTGCTTGTTACATGACGAACTAGTGCATTCCTTGTAATAGTATATGTAATCACCTATTTTGTTGTAACGTGATGCTTTGCTTCCCCTGAAACAATATTCCTTGGTTCTTTTACAGAATTTAGGTTCCTAGTGAGACACATTTTGACAATTCTTATGATCATATGTTTCTATGAACTGCAACTTAATTACAATCTCTTTCTAGGAAACCAATGGGCTTTCATACAGGATGTTTTCTTCCTTTCTTCCTGCTCTCAATCTTCAGTTATTTTCTGTCTGTCAATCAAAAAGAACAGATGAATTTCTTTTTTTTTTTTTT
>VXBX01000831.1:14354-38766 GCA_013400415.1 Scytalopus superciliaris | reverse complement strand
ATAATAATAATAATAATAATACTGGGAAAGGAAAAATTTCCAGATAAGTGATACAAAACACAATTGCTCAGCACTTGCTGACTGATGCCAGACTCCCTTCCTGAACCCAGATTGGATCCCCTTCGGGTAACGCCCTCAGTTTATATACTGGGCATGATGTTCTGTGGTGTAGAATATCCTTTTGGTCAGTTCAGGTCACCTGTCCCAGCTATGCTCCCTCCCAGGTTCTTCCTGCGTACCTCCTCACTGGTACAGCGTGAGACAAGAAAAAGAAAAAAAGAGCCCTTGACTAAGGGTAAACACGACNCAATTGCTCAGCACTTGCTGACTGATGCCAGACTCCCTTCCTGAACCCAGATTGGATCCCCTTCGGGTAACGCCCTCAGTTTATATACTGGGCATGATGTTCTGTGGTGTAGAATATCCTTTTGGTCAGTTCAGGTCACCTGTCCCAGCTATGCTCCCTCCCAGGTTCTTCCTGCGTACCTCCTCACTGGTACAGCGTGAGACAAGAAAAAGAAAAAAAGAGCCCTTGACTAAGGGTAAACACGACTTGGCAAAACCCAAATCATCAGTGTGTTACCAACACCATTCTCATTCCAAGTACAAAACACAGCACTGTTACAGCTACTGAGAAGAAATTAACTCTATCCCAGCCTAAACAGGGACACCTATACATGTGCTGAATAAGACTGAGATGCAATCAGTTTTTCCAGATGAAAGAACTACTGCCATACCAATTTCCTGCAGTACTTTCTTTCAGCTTTTTATCATTTGTGACAAGTGCAATTAATGTTAATTCAAAGCCTCCTTTTTATTGACTTAGTATTGTTCTAAAATACCTCTAATTCACTGTGGTCTCATTTTTAAAGCCTTCCATGAATGCAATGTGTTAGTAACTAAGGAGTAGAGTCAGTGTCATCAGTTTTTAAACTGAAATTCTCTGCAGTTTAGAGGGAAGTCAGTGGTTCCCCAGCCTCTACACATTATGACAGTTGCTTCTATGCACTTATGCTGATCTACATCAGCCTAGTAAGCAGAAACAGAGTACAGGTTCTTGCTTCTCTGGAGAAAGGAATGGCTGTCAATAATAAAAAACATTTTCTCCCAGTATACCTATATAACAGCTTGCTGATAGTCTCAGAAAGTTCTTTTCTTCTTCATTTATGCCTCTAAAAATCACACTGTTCTTATTTTGTTCACCTAATATATCTGCCCATTCTTTTGGTAAATCACCATGTGGGGAAAATATCTATCTATCTATCTATCTATCTATCGATCTATCTATCTATCTATCTATCTATCTATCTATCTATCTATCTATCTATCTATCTATATGTGAGAAAACCCTTTGGTAAGTTGAGCTGAATTCAGTGGATACTGCCAAAACACAAGACAAACAACCAAAGTAGTGCTTGGAAAATGTTTTGGGAGACAAATTTCTAGAGTACCCAGATTTTTGGAAATTGCAATGAGGCAGTGAGGTGAACAGTGAGAGAACTATGGAAGATGCTTTCTCAGTCTGGGTGCAGCAAACAATGAGCTTGTTGGCTATGAGAAGAACTGGTTTGAATTCCTTTGAGTACTGATTTAAGCTTATGACAAAAGGTGTCAGCCTGAAGGCTTTCAATTTCTTTTATTTATTGTTTTAGTTGGTTATTTTGGATATTTCTGGCAAATAAATTGAGGAAATAACTATTTGCATACACATTTTGAGCAAGGGTGATTAGCAGATGGCATGAGACTTGTTCAGTCCGTGCAGTTTGGATACAGACAAAGGGAGTGTTCATCAACATAGCCATTAAATACCCCAGCTGTTTGCCTATGAAATCACATAAGGTACCTTCTGACCATTTATTATTATCAATTTATATTTATTGCATTGGAAAAGAACTGAAGAGATTGCAGAAAACCATGACATTAGTGTAAAAATAAGTTCTCACACTGTTCATTTCCATCTCCCAGGTTATGAACCTGTCTGTTTCTGAGGACATCATATATACTTTGTGATTCAGCAACCTGAAGCTTCCCTTCTCTATACACTCCAGTGTAGATAATTTCAAGCTGGTCCCAATGCCTTTTATTGTGCAGCTTTGCCACTCAGGTATAACTTTAGATCATTGGTTTAATGCAGGTATTGGAAGACAGCTGGCTCACCTTCTGCCAGAACTGAGACTCTGCAGAGTGAGCTCGCCATCAGCTGCAGTAGGTGGAATTGGCACGACTTGCACTGTTTTCAAGGTAACAGTGTAGTTTTCTGTCTTGTAGTGCCTGACTGAAAGGCTGCAATACCTTCCCATTTCCCTGATGTGCTCCTGAAGGTCTCTCCAGCCCCTGTGCCACCAGGAAATAAAGCTTGCAACTGCAGTGCAGCTCTGCAGTCAGAGCTCTTTGGGGCACTGTTCCACCATTAAGACGTCTGTAGTGTATTTGAGGTTTTTCTTCTGTATTGAAAGGAAAGAGTCACCTTTAGCTGATTTAACAGTAGTAGATGAAAACTGGCTCAGTTTTTCAAAACCTGTAATTGTGACATTCTGCATGGAAAACTTCACTTGCAAAGATGAATGTTGCATTAATTTTTAAGAATGTGAAAGTGTACTGGACCATTAATTAGAGCATTTGCTGTCTAGCCAATGCACTAGTACCATACAACAATCATATTATTTTATTCTCTTAAAATAGTCATCAAAAATATAGCTAAACTTAAAGTGGTAAAACATCAAGTTTCAGTTTTGTTGTGAGTGATTACTTTGAAGATATTACTAGTTTTCTCACTGAAAAATTACTATGAACTTTCCCTCAAAAAACCTTGAATAATGTAAATCTCAATCTAAAATGCTGCCTGAGAGAGATGGGGTGAATTCTATTATTCATAAAGAGTGTTCTAGTTCTGGAAATTAATTATCTCTAAATCTCATTTTTCTCTATTACTACTCAATACCCTGTTAGCAGACAAACAACACCTGGTGGCTGTATCCGACCACTGTATTAATGCAGTGATGATTCCTTTCTTTCTTGAAAAGTTTCTCAGATAATATTGGAAATAACAAGAGGAAAGAAAACTCATTTTCTCCCTTTCTTGAGGTCTTCTGTAGTCATCATGCTAGTCCCAAAAAGGCATTGAACTCTGTGATCCAAATAGGAAGCAGTGAAAAATGAAAAGTGTTTGTAAAGTTGGCTGGATTTTCTTTCAAAGTTTGCTAAGCATATCTGGTTTCATGAACAATGATTTTCCTAAAGTTTGCCTGGAGTTTTCAGATTTTCAGTTAATGTGTATCTGCTTTGGCCCAACATAACCAGTTTGGATGCATGTATCCAAACTGGGGAAAAGGCAAAGGCACTTGGCAAATAGATTAACCTCAAAAGAGTCCAGAATGCTGACTGCTCTTCAGGAGAAAAGGTTGCTGAAAAATCTTAGGGCAGGTTTCACACTTTCTGGTTGGTAAAATTCTTTTTTAAAACAAAGCTTTGTTTCTTTAATTTTGGTATTCTGTTCTTCTCTAAGATCCTAAAAATGGAGAATATCACAGGATTTCCATAAGGACACTTAGAGTAGAGTGGAAATAGTACATTACTAAAATGTGTATTTTATATGCTGAATGCCAGTGCATAAAGCATTGGGTTCTTTTTATGCACTTGCATCTTGGGCGCGCTGCTGACAGCCACTAAAGTGTTAACTCATTCTATTAAGTGTAGTGATCCCAAGAACATGAAGGCAAGCATTAGAAATGAAAACCACTAAAAAACAACAAAGCAAACCAAAACATCACATAAATGATGCTTTTTATCTCCAGGTTTGAAGAATCCAGGTGGGACATACTGCATGTTGAAATCACAGTGTGAAAGCTAGAAATGTCTCTGGCAATGACCAGAGGAGGGTGTGGTTTGTATGTGCCAAAATCCAGTGTCTAAGTGTCTTGCTGATGCTAATTTAAGAATGTTTTGTAAATGGGGAATGATCACAAAAGTGACACCATCTAATCTGTCATGTGAGGGAATTAATTTTCAAGTGATCTACAGCATCCTCAGCACTGTGTAAAATATGTTCTGACAGATGCCATGTTCCCTTAATACACTCAATTTGAATAATAGTGCCATTCTATGTTAGCCTCTTTTGTAGTTACTAGCAGCCAGGAAACAATATTCATTAGACCTTCATAAGGTTAGATTTTTAATTTTGATTATCTTTTCTGTAAATACCGGAATCCAGCCTGTGCAGTAGCAGAGAGTACAGCTGCATTGCAGGAAGAAATGGAATACACTTCAAAAAGGTACAATACTACTTCATCCAAATCTACCCATATTTTTCTGCCTTCCTATTACTTTCTGCATTTTAAATATATGTTATCCTTTTTCCAGGAGAACATTCTAGTGGTATTCTGAAATCCTCTCTTATTGAAATAGAAGCCTTGGAAGAAATCTTTGTTGTTGAAACATATTTTCTGGTTGGCTTACGATATTATAAATTTTTCTGACCTCTAGTATGAGCATTGCAAATTCTCCAAAATAGATTCTGTTACCGAAAAGTTGCTAAGCAACTAATCCTGTCTGATCTATTGTAGTTCAAATAAATGAAACAGACAGATAAAAGGGAGTTTATAAACCTAATGAGTTGTGAAAACAAATAAACCTAAACCATAAACAAATAGATACATAATGTATTTTATCACAAAATAAATAATTCTGCTGGAAAAAGAAAGCCCACAAGAAAGTACATGAAGTTATCTGAAGACACTTTAAACAAAAGCAAAAAAGGGTTAGCATTGTTACTTCACAGGTCCAGGCTGGCTGTAACCTCAGTCTAATCTTTTGCATCCTTAATGTTTACTTACTTTTCCTTTTCCTTTTGCTGGGTACTTTTCTTTGCATGATATTAGTGATATTTAGGTAGTTAAAAAGAAGCTCCTACTCATCTTTTGGAAGAGCTGTCAATTTTTTTTTTTTTTTTTTAAGATTTAGCACTAGATTCAGGTGAAATCTGCTCTGTACTTCCATGCACTGCTTCCCACTGTTTCACACTGTCTTGTTGTTGCACTTTGGTCTGCAGAGCTGTGTGGTTAAATCCAGAAGAAGAAGAAGAGATGGATTGTCTTACTGAAACTCAACGAAGGTGCCATTGGCCTTGGACAGTCCTCCAGACACCCATCATCTTTATAGACAAATAGCTTCTCCTGTTTGAGGCAAAGTATGCATGGCTTTTGTTCACATGGGTGACTGTGAGAGGATTCTTTTCCATTCTGTTTTGCCTCCTATGGGTCCGTATTGTTGGATGGATAAAACTTTTGGCTTTTATTTCTGGATCAAGGCCCTGATAGCTTTACCTGCTGCTGTAATTTGCTCCCCTGATTACCTGTGCCTGGGGTTTTGAAGCTCAAGTTTCTGTGTTATTGCAACCACTGTTAAATTGTTCTTATCACAATAATCCCTTGGATGCTTTCACATCTACAAGATGTTGTGGATTCTTCATGATCAGGGCCTCAGTGCAAGATTATTGTCACAAAATTTAGTGCACATTCTTTAGGAAGAGTAAGCTGATTTTATTTTACTAAATCTTTATGCAGTCTGATTTTAACCTCTCAGGCTCACACACTCACAAGTGCCAACATGTCTGTGTTCAGGGTACTGGTCTGGCTAGGGTACTTGTGAGAAGCACAAGGTTGAGGGATTCTGTCTGCATCTTTTGGTTACCACTTGGTTGGTAACAATAAAACAGATCTTTGGACAGATCTTTTATATCCTATAGACAGTGTCAGCTGCAAAGAGGTAATGTTTTGTCTCAGTTCATGCTTGCTTTGCTTTTCATAAATCTTGGGTCTGGTTGCTGTCCATTGGGGCTTCTCCCTTGTTTGAACTGTATAAGACAGATATCTGTAGCCCTTTCCTTTGGCCCAACAGACAAAAAAGAGGTATAAATGATACATCACAGCCATCTAGCTATCCTGCCAGTGTGAGGGTTGCAGGGTTCTTCTGCTGATGGACTGTCTGGCCTGTGGACTCACCTGGCAGAAACAGCATTCATACTAGCTGCAACTCTACAAACTGTTACTAATTTCTGCACTGATTTATGAGCAGAGTCACAGCTCTTTACTGACGGACTATAAACCAGAGAGATGTCTTAGACATGAAATGCTGGCAATTTGAAAACAGAAAATGAATCCGCACAGTTACACTGTCTAGTTGTGTGTTTATTCATATGCTGCAAATGTAACACTGGAGATCTTTAAAGTCATTACAAGAAGGACAGAAGAAAACCTGAAAATGGTGATTATAAGAAAAGCTAATGAAACAGAAAAAACAAGCAGCCTCTTTTCCCAGTAAGAAGATGGTCCTTTTCAGGTCCAACTCAAAGTTAGGATTTTTCCACTGACTTGTTTGGGCCAAGTCTCTGTTTTATTTTAGTGTAAAAGTTACTTGATCTAAATAAAAGGCCAATACATAAGTAAGAATTAAATAGGCACCTCAAATCACATTCTTTTCTCATTATTATTCACTTGAGAAACAACTTCTGTTCCAGCCTTGTTAAGCCGTTTGACAGAGAAATCAGTCACTCCTCAGAAATAAAGGAATGGAAATGAGTTATTTCTATTTTCTCCTGGTGTTTATGCAAGTTTCCCCTTAAGCACTTAGCAGAATGAAAGCTTTTCATCTAACACTTTAATTCTGTACACCTTTTCCCTGGGACCAAGAAAATAAAATAATAGAGGTATTTAATGAAAGGGAAAAAGGATTCACTGGAGAGGAAACACACCAGGAGCAGGTAACTCTCACAACTTATTGAATACAGTCAGCATAATGATTAGACCTTTTTAATGACTATCATTGCATGTGAATGCTATTAATGAAAATTCTGGATTCTCATATGAAAAGCAGATTTTTTCATAATATATGGAGGAAGCTAGCTTTCCCCCTGGTATTTTTAAAAAAGGTTTTCTCTCAGCATGTCAGATTTTGTCATTTTAAGGAGATCTTGGGACTGAAGAGCTTGGTTGAAATGCAGATATGCATGAAATTCTTATGTTTTGCAGATATTCTGCAGTAACTTAAACTTTTTAGGCTGTCAGGTATTCCACTTACCACAGAGGTGTTACACTATGAGTTCTCCTCCAGTACTGACCTCTCTGCACTATTCAGTTTACCACTACTTCGAGAAAGGACAATTCACTTTTCATTTGCTGTGTAAACATCCTCATTCCTCTGACACCTCCAGACTTGATCTTGTATAATGTTGTTCAAAGACCAGAGAGAAGGAACAGTCCCCTGGGGCAACATCTGTGTGAGTCTCTGCAGGGAGCAGAAACACATGGTAGGGTTGATATGGGGGATTCTTACAACCTCTGTCATTATGCCTGAAAAACTATGCCACCACTCTTCTTATCAGCAGTGCTTGTGAGAATTGTTCTTCCTGCACCAGAGAGAACATAGCCTGTGTGAAATGTGATCTGATGAAACCAAGTGAGTTGAAGATGTGTGCCAACATACCCTTGTTTTTTTCCTCCCCTCATCCAGCTTTTGCTTCCTCTCATTTCATGATATCTAATGTGTAAGTGTTAATTATTTTCTTGGTACCTTTTAGACCCAATTATTTACCTTCATCTAGTAGAATGTGTTTAATCTGCCCCTGCAGTAAACAAACACATTATGCTTTCTGCCATCTTTCACGCTAATAAGCTTTCCCTTTACACAAATGTATTACTTTGTATTTCCCGAGGCCTTGCACAGCAAATGACAAACTAGCAAGACTTGTTTGAAGATGATTTACAGATACAAGCAAGCTTTTGCAGAGTCATGATTCATGATCCCGTGGCAAGCAGAAGATATGACTGACAAACTTTTGGTCAGTACTTGCTGGTACAGGACTACTGAGCAGCTATGTTTCTTGATAAGGGTTCTGCATTTGGTTTCTCACCACAGGGCAGCAGTTGTGCTCAACACTCAAATTTTGCTTGAAAAGCTGAATATTATGAATTACCCAAAGACCGGGTAAAAATGCATTTTCTTTCCTTTGTTGCATGCAGTGTATGTGTATGATGTCTTTTGATATACAAAGCTGATTTTAGTCTTCAGGAAAAGTGTTTGGAATTTTAATTTCTCACATTAGGGTAAAACTTTCCTTGGGAAATGTGAACTGTCCTTTGGTGGAAATAATTTAGAGCAATCTTGTCTTGGCAGTAGAGTATGCTCTTGCAAAACCAAATGTAATTTTTTGCCTTGTGCAAAACCCCACTCCTGCTACTTTCTGCCAAGAGGACTTGTGCAGTAGGTGTTCTGAGACAGTGGAGCAGCAGACTTCAACTAAGTCTGCTGCTGTATTTTCAATGTCAGCCCATGTGTAAATCAGTTAATATCCATGACCTGTGTCTATGTCTGTCCAGAGTCCTTGTAATGATTTGCTGCAGAAGCTTTGCAAAGATTGTTTTATACCTATTGTAACCTGAAGGTCTACATGAGGGTAAAAAGGATGTAGCCCACAAGAGTAGCACATATGAGACAATTAGAAGCTTCTCAAGTACCATGCCTTGAATATAGGGAATGGACATTTTCTAACTGATGATATTCAGACCTTGAATTTTTCTGGAGATAAAATAAATCAATCCATCCATCTACCCTTCTACCATAGTGCAGCTGAATATGAGAACTGTGCCTTTGTGTGAACCCAGTGCTCCTGAGTCGCTAATTTGGGAATAACTTAGATGCTCCCCAACTGGTTGTCATCAGAAGGGAGACAATGGAGATGATGGAGACTCTTGGAACCTGGTGAGAGGCTTAACTTCTGACCAACTTCACAAATAGACGTTCAACTGTATGGTGCAGGAAGCCTCCTGGTGGTAACTTTGCTCTTGTCCAATTCACATGTTTAGAGCACCACTCAGTATTCTGGTGGGACAATCTGACCTTTTCTTGCAAAAACTACTTTAGGTGGTCCTGGTTGCAGAACTGATCAAATAGTACATAACTAAAACACTTGTAAACAGGCATTTTAAGCTATTAATGCAGAAGGGGTCTTGCAGTCTTTTGTATATAATTTTGTATATCATTAAGCTATTTCAGACATTTTGTATCTGTTTTATAAAATACATAGTGATGGATTATGCTTGTGCTTGAGTGGTCACACAGGACTAGAGCCAGCTGGGCTATAAAGACAAAGAAGGGCAGAGGTATGAGTAGTGCCACTCCATCCAGCTCAAGATGCTACTGCAAGGACTGTTGCAGAGACAGCTGCCACCATCCAGAAAGCAAGCTATGACCCATTTTGAAGGTTTGACTCCCATTGTGAACATCACCTTGTGCCAAGACCTCAGTATATTTATTTTCTGTTTCTTGCTGGCTCTATATATGTGTCTGTGAAATAGCCATTAAGTCTGCGCCTTTATTTTTTTTTTTACCTTAGCCTGGTACTGGTCATTTCAGACAACATGGCTTTCCTGACACAACAATATGACAGCAGACACAAAGCTGATACAGTTCACCAAAGAAATTACAGGCCTCCTGTTCTAGAGGACTGATTTCCCTGCCTGCCCTCCTGTCCTGGACTTCTTCACTAAGAACTCTTCATTGATTTTTTGGTTGGAGAAGGAAAAGCCAATAGCTTTCCCAATGAAGGAAGGTAATTTAAGAAGAAAGGAAAAAGAGTCAGGATAAATTCTACAGCTCTTTTACTGTTGTTATGGTTAGCCACATTCTAAAGAGTGTCAATGCTTACAAAGATCCTTGCTGTTGATACAAACAGACAGAAAAAAACCCAAACAACCAACAACAAAACAAAACAAATCCCACCCATCCAACCTAACCGCAGTCTCTCCAAAACTCTGCACAGAGACTGAGCAATTCCAGGTGAGATGGTGTGCTGGTTTAAAGGTAAACTGGCAGAAGAAATGAACTCAACTCAAGAGAGATTACAAGTCCGAGTTACAATTTACTAAAGAGATTACAATAAATACAATGCTACAAAGAAAAATTAGTTTTAACCCACAAAAAACATGTATAATGCAGAACCCTGGAATACAAAGAATGGTGTTTGTTAGCCCTTGTGCTGAGCGCCATGGAAATGGAAATAGAAATGGAAGTGCAAATGCAAATGGAAATGGAAATGGAAAGGAAAACCTGTTGTGAGGATGATGGTCACAGTCTTGTTGAGAGTGGCAGTTGCAGTCTTGTAGAGGTTCTGATCCTTCTCTGGATCCCACAAGTGATACCAGAAGTCCCAGAACCTGAAGACTATATATGCCTGGGAATGCCCACTACCTCCTCCAGTGCAGGGAGTTTCAAAATGGGTGATTTAATGCTGTGAGTCATAGGATATTTTGGAATCTGTGATAGTCTAGGTTGTTGCATCTGCCTATTGTGCCAGTCCCTAATGGCCCATTAGCAGACATGACCCCTCAGGCTGGGTATGAAGGTGTTGATGTCTCCCCAGAGGGGACTTACCACAGCTGAGTCATTGGTGTGAAGACAGAAACATTCCCATTCCTCACAGGGTTCTTTAACAACCTGTAGCCCAGTGTGTCAGGTGTGCCCTGGGAAGCTGCTGCAAATGATCCATTATTAACAGTTCATCAGAAATGACACAGTGGGTGGGGAATACACAGTTTTAGTTATAACCACATAGTGATAAACTAGTCCTGGCCACTGTAACTGGCACAGTTGGGCATTGGCTTCATTAAGCTGGCAGTGGGAACAATGGTGATGCAATTGGCTGAAGAATAGCCTGTGCAGAGTCTGGTCATGCATCAAGGACTGTGATGGGTGGTATCTTGGGACAAACTGGTGTCAGGTCTCTCTGTATCAACTCTGTAAGTTTCTATAAAAGCTGCTCTAATCCTGTCTGGGAGCAGGGGCTGGCTTGAGCTCTAGTAAAATGTCAACAGTCTTGTCTTGAATTCAGCATCTTCAGATGGTGGATTTCACTTCTGGATAATGAAAATATTTCTTGGTGCTTCCAAAAGAACTATAAAAGGGAGATAAGGGAAAATAAAATTTTTAAAAGGGAGCCAAATGTCTTTCATCACCTGCTAATATGTCTTAGCCTAAACTGTATCCCAGAAACAGGCAAGTTTAGCTTTTTACAGTGTAGCCTGTTGCTTGCCAGTTTACTAATATTTTATTCCAAAATATGACCCTCACATAAGACATGGTGCTTCCAAAACCACCCTGGTGCAAGCAGAAATCTTCATTTATTCATAAAAGACACACAAGTAGCTTCACAGATCAACAGGAACATTACAAAATTTTCTTAGTGAATCTCAGTTCTTGAGCTGGGGTGAGGTGATTTAAGCTTTAATCACTCTGATGTCATTATGAAATATTTTGATATTGACTGTACCTGAAGAGTTTCATGAATATGTCCTGAGAGTAAAGTACTTTTATGTCTAATCAGTGACAATCAGTAGCCTTACTTTGAATAGTGGCTTTCTGTTGATTTAAAAAATGAATTCACTCCACCCTTGGTGACAGAGGAACATGATTAGGGGATTCCAATGCCAAACACTTAAACAGCACAGTGTCAGAATTATGTCTCCCATCTAATTTCATCTGCCACTTTATATCTTCTGATACTGTAATTATGTGCACACTTGTTTTTCTTCAAAGTGACCCTTGACCGACTAGTGCTTGGTTACATGAGCAGTGATTTGACATTTATTTTATCTTACTTTTTTATCATACACAATTATAATCCTACTCTGAAGATAGAAAAATTAATTTCTTCACAGGCTTTTAAAAAGTGTCAGTCACTGTGCCATCTGGGTGCTTTCAACACAAGATTTCATATATTTCTGTGAATTAAAAGGAGTATTTTTACTTGTTTCACTGATGGAAGAATGATTTTAACAGCAACTAGAAAAATATGTCTGATAAAATGTTGGTGATCCAAAGCGATTCACTGCCACACACCACAGGAAGGTGTCAAAGACCAGCTCTCATTGCCTTCAGCTGCAGCTTTGAGTGCTCAGCTCTTCTAAGTTCCCCCTTGCTCAGTGGCACTTGAACAAATGTGTCATACACTTAGTGATCTGTAAACTATTGAAGCAACTCATCTCCTGTTACACAGGAACTCTGAGGTAGATACCAGAGCTGAAATGCAGCTCTCCAGGGCAGTGTTTAACAGTGCATCCTTGTTACACATGCAGTCATCCATCTTGTTACACAGTCTTTGTCTATCAGCCAAAAATCTCAGCACACTGAGGAACCCAATTAAATGTTTGCAGCTGACCTCAATATAACTCTGATTTCTGTACATTCAGTTCTTCATTCAGAGTTACCTTCCTTTTAGTCCTCTATTTCAGTCCTTCCTTATTCCCAACCACTGTCCAAATTGTGTTCAGAAACAAACAAAAAAAATCAAAAACAAAACCACAAAAAACCAAAATAAAAAATATGACTTCACTGTGACCAAATTCCTTGAGAAAAACTCCTCCTACATCATGTTGGTGACAGCAAAGTGGCCTAGATAACGCCCACTTGTAAATAATGACAGTTTTGTTTCTGGATCACATAGCGTATTAGCAGTACAGCAAACATATGAACATGTTTTGAATAAAAAAATAAAAAATTACCTAGCTTTAAAGTTCATCTTTCTTCAGCTGAACACAAGGTCTTAGTGTTAGTCTTCCTGGGATGATTCAGTCTCCCAAGGCCACATGTTGTGATGTAGTGTATATTTTTATGATGATACCTGTTTTCTCCTACTGTTTTTATCCTTTATTCCTCTCCCTGCTGCGCCCCCTCCCCTGCCCTCTGACCCCGCCCCACTAATTTGACCATCCAGTGTCTGGAATTTCAATGACAACAACAATCATCATCATCATCATCATCATCATCATCATCCATTAGGAAAATTGATGCCAGAGGTAAATCAACTGCTTCCCTGAGTAGCATACTCCAATTCTCAATATCCCTTTCAATGAAGAGGTTTTTTCCTATATTCAATATAAACCACATGTTTTCATTTCTTCACTTGAGTGTTTCTGCTTTACGCTGTAGGTATGACACTGAACTAGATGGACCGTTGGTCTGGGCTTGTAAGGCAGTTCCTATATTATAGGTTTGTAAGGTTATGATAAAGTTTTTACTGTCCGGGCAAACAGTTCGTACTTCTCTTTTCATTTGGTGCAAACAGAGATGTTGTTTAAAAAAGAAATCTTCTTTCTGTTCGTTAGACATCACTAGCTTCTAGCTAAATCTAGTGAACTGCTTCCTCTTTACATGATTCAGTCTGCTGATAGCGATGTTGTATGGTTATTAATCTCATGGTGAACACTAGCAGCCAAAGGAGTATTTCTCTTTCTTGACAAAAGAGTTAATGCATGTGTCTAATTACATTTCATAATGTATTTTCATGAGACTTCTCCCATGCAGGAGGAAAATACTTGTCACGGCTGATAGATTAGATGTGTTCTTTGGTTAGCTATTAAAGTTGCTGATAGTTATTCTGCTTCATTTGCACTATTTTCAGGATCTAAGTCCTGCCAAAAATTTATATTGTTCCTGAATTTCTCATTAAATGCAATGTTTGAAACAAGCAGCAGCAGATGTATGTACATCCAGTCAGAAATATTGCCATGAGCAGAGTAGTAATCCTTTAGGAAGTCAATGCTAACAGTAGTATTAGCAATTTTGCAAGTAATAATAATAGTAAAAAGTAGTAATATTAATGATAATAATAGTAACAGCCAGTATCATAGGCACTGTTTTGCCTTGGATGGCAGGCAGACCCTATCAGTGGTTTTCATTCTTTCCTGTCTTAGATGACATGGATCTTCAGCTTAGGGCTAAGGACTGAGTTGATTATGGCTAACAAGGGTTTTGTCATTGACTTATGTGGAGGCAGAGTTACCCTTTTGATCTTTTTAGCCAAAATTTTACTTTGCATTTGCTGCTGTACAAGGCTGAGACCTTATTTCAAAGGTGGTATAGGAGCTCAGATTCTTTTAAATCTTGAAAATATGCCAGAGTTCCTAGGGTTTTTAATGCCTGTAGGCTAAGGTTGTGATTTAGTTAAGATAAAAATAAAAAAAGCAATAATTTTTAACTCAGAGCATTGTGTCAGTTATTTGTTCAGGAGATATATGTGAACGTACATTTTTCTTCTACCACTTACTGGAATTTTCATCCATAGGTTGCAGCTACTGTGAGACTACTGTGATGAGTGCTAATCTCTGTGCTGTTAGAAGCATTCAAAGCAACTGCTTCCCTACAGCATAAAAACACTGGGAATCAACATGCTACTAACTAATATGCTGAGGACTTGCACAGTTTCTAGTATTTTCAGTGTGTTTTTTTCATAGGACCCTAGACACTAAGACAGTTGGATATAATTTCATCCTTGCCTTGCTTCAGCATAAGCTAATTAGGAAGCTCATTATTTATTTGGCACAAATTTAGCATAACAAATCAATTTAACAGGGCACAAGAGACAACGTAATTTAAAATGAAAGTCAGAATCAAGACAAAATAGCAAGATGGAATATTTTAATTTCCAAAAATGCACTAACATCCTAATGGCTCAGTGGGCCTCAGTGGTGTTTCTGACACAGACAGGTCAGCACTAACCTCTCAGAGAAGGGCAGGATTTGCCCATCAGTGTACCCTTTTTTCTCTTCCAGGTGGCACCACTTCCCCTTCAGTGGCTCACATGCAGTGCCACTATACAGGGATCACTATTGTAAATCAGATCGATAAGAGGGAATGCCTCTGACATGTGACAGACTGGAATAAAAAAGCTAAAACCTGTAACTAATGAAAATTTTTTGATGAGTTATCTAAAAACAAGTGTCCCAGTGTTCCCTATTCAAGTTGGGTTGGAAATAGATTTGTTGAGTTGATATGGCACCCTGGTAATGCAGAAATTGTTTATAGGATTAGTTTTTCCATGACCATGCACATTTTGTTTTAAAAATCAGGAAGACTGTGATGAGGTTATAAGAAATTTATTTATTTTGTATTGCTTTATATAACCTTAAAAATAATTATCAAGATTAGTGTAGGGCAAAATGCTCAGCTAGAATATATACTTTAAAGTCATTTCAGTTATACTCATTTTCACTGGTGGTGATCTGGCTTCTTCTATGCTGACATAAATGTCCCATAACTTCTGTCTACAGTGGACCTAATTGTTCTCACATGGTTTACGAAATTTCGGGAGAGTGCATTTTCCAGTCAGTGTGAAAACTGGAGGGTCTCCTCATCTGTTCATAGTATATAAGACTTCTAAACATTTACAGTTACCAACATGGTCCTGTTCACTTCAACGGCTTTGATTTATATTGGAAAAGAGGAAATGAGACTTGTTTGAATGATGTTGCACTTGAGAGACATGACAAACACTTAGTTTGCTGGAATCCTACACTATTACAGATGTTTTCCTGGTACCTGTCTGAACAGCTGAAGATAGTTGCATTCTCTGGAAACAAATTTGTCTAATGATTTTTTTCTCCCTCTTCCATCACCATGTCCCAGCTCTGATCCCTGGGCCAGACCCAGAGCTGGTGCCAAAACAAGATCTACACAGACTTATACCATGGGGAGAGGTTTGTGGAGAGATGAAATAGGAGAAGGAAACATCAGAAGTGCCTGTTGCTCAGTGCTGTAGTGTGATGGTGGTCTTTTGCACCATTCATCCATAGATGGAGACATATCCATTCCTGAAGATTTCATGTGCTTAAGCTAGTGAGGAGCTGTTCAAGGACTCTTTTGCCTCTCTTGCTAGAAAACTCTGATCTTGGAGTTGAAGGTTCCTAATTTGTAAAGCTGTCTGGGAACCTGCCATGTCTGATATCTATATAATGTATATATTGAATAAAATGAAATTGATAGAAGTTCTTTGGTATTCACAGAGGTTTATATTTCACAAGTGGCAGAAATGTGATGAAAAGTCATATTCTTACTCAAATATGAGAGATGCTTGCTGCAATACAGTACAAATATCGAAATACAGGTGAGTACAGAATGAGTTTCAGCTGGGATCTTGAGTATTCAGGTGCTTATGGTGAAGGACTTAAAGCAGATGCCTTTCTCTATTCATTTAGGAATGTGGAGAGCAAGAAAGGTTTACAAGCAATCTTTGCAAATGGAATAAACTGGTCCCAGCATGCTTTTGTCTACAGTTTGAGCAGCTTCTTGACTGCCTTAGGTTATAGATTTTTCTGTAGGATAAGGAATCAGAAAGGCATTGCATACTTACTACCTTTCTTACCCTGGAAGAGGAAACAGAACTGTTTTGCAAGTTGTATGTATTTGGACAATTATTTTTTATGGAAAGTTTTTACCAACTTCTTCTTTTCTCTATTTTGTTTCTTTTTTCTTCAATACTTTGGTGTTCCAGATTGGAAAGAAATGACCTCAAGTTAGGTAAGAAAAGGCTTTATAAAATGGAAAAATGCAAATATTTTACCCTGTGGCTCTTTCCTCTGACAGTATCTGTGTTTTGTGATAGTACACATACATTTCTCACTGGAGAGTACTTACACTGATTTATAAAATGGTACGTAGAGGGCAAAAGACATTTTCAGGTACAATAGTAAGCTGGCAATGACACTGCAATTTCACCTCCATCTCTCCATTAGCTTTCATGTTTGTGCACTTAAAGAGAAAAGGAGAGTCTGGAGACTGCTGTTGCTCACAGTTAAAAGGCCTGTAATTCCTCACTCTGACTGTTGCTGATCTGTTCAGGAAACTAAAGGACCATAATTGGTACTGGGCAACCAAGGAAGGAACCACTTCTACAGCAGAGGTATGAAATAGTCATGGTCCCAGGTGAGGTTTTGGTTAAAGAGAAGAATAACATTTGAACATCATTGAAGCCTGTAGATGGAAGTCTTAAATAAGCTGCAAATCTTTGCCTCGGTGTGCGTGTGTTTTTCTGTAGCACTGAAAAGAAAGAGATGACTTGCTTTCCGCACTGTTATTTCTACTCTGTGAGTATCACCTCCTGTTGCCAGCTTGTGCTGTGGTTTGTTGAACAGTGTGAATTATTTTGAACATGAGAAGGGTCTTACTGCATCAGGATAAATCCAAAACAATGCTGCACTTAATGCTGTCATACCTGTCCAAATGTAGAAAAACAAAGAGAGGAGCTATATCTATACCAAGTTATTAATCCAAAACAATTTCACCTTGTTCACCATGGCCACCTAAGAAAGCATAAACCTTATTCTGATTGGTAGCATGGAACATTTTCAAATGCTTACGCTGGTCTCAATGAAGCCGATCACTTTTAACCCTGATGCTGTATCAGACATTGTCGCTATTCACCGAAATGCCTAATTTTGAACTGAAAGCTTCAAACTAAGCAGTTTAAAAAGCTGTGTTTTGCATCAGAGATGCATGTTTTCTGGAGGAAAGGAAAGGGAAAGGAAGAAGGAAGGTTGTTTTCAGATTTCAGGAATGAGGAAACTGACAGCAGCCAGAGCACTGCAGGGAAGCCACATGATTAGTCTGTGAAATAAGTGGGCCTTTGCATGACTTGTTTCCTAGGATTGCTAGCTTGCATAGTTCCTCGGCCCAAGGTTATCTTTTTCCATAGTTTTGAATAATTTAGAGTGGTGCAGGACCCACGTGCTGATTGTGGCGGTAGTTTCAGGCACACACCCAACACTTGTGGTCCTATGTTCAACTTTCTTGTTTGACTTTTATTGTAGTAATGCATTGAATCCACCCTATAAACTTACAGGTTTCCTTGTGAGATATATTTAGGTACAATGACTTGCTAGTCAAGACTTCAGTGCAGATATATGCATAGAATTTTTCCAGAGAAGTCCAAATTATTCCTGTTTGATTCTAAGTGAAAGAAAGAAACCCAAAGTGCTGTTTCTTCAGGATGCATCCATCAAAAATATACAAGCATTTGAATAAGCAAATAACCTTTTGATGTATGAAGACCCTTCTCAGTGACTTAAATCAGAAACAATCACCATTGATCTAGATAATGTAAGGTCACACAGAAATATAAACCTCCAAAGATAGTTTTCCTTTTTCTGTTGATTGAATTCTGTAAAAAAATCACCACTGGTTTTTGTGGGAAGAGAGTTTTTGCTTAAAAACCTTTAATCTTGAACATCACTAAACAAAAAGATTCTCAGGGTCCCATTTAGGATATTTATTAGTTTGTCTGAACTGCCAAATCAGCAACTTATTTAAGCTATGTAGGAGTTTGTCTGAATTGCCAAATCAGCACTTAGATAAGGAGATATAAGTACCATGCCTGATATAACAAGAACTGACACTCTTGCGTATACTCCTTGGGGCAGAGAAACAGACTGAACAAACTAGTAAATATTTCAGCTCCCTTCCAGTAAAAATTCCTGGCAAACCATGATATCAGATTTCTGCGCAGATGTTCATTGGGTAAACAAACACAGAGCTGCACTCCCAATCCAGTCTTTAGCGAACTGGCTAGAATAGTAGCCCTCCTGCAATATAAGACCATCACTCTTAATTACACAGATGTCTTCATATTCTTTCCTTTTCTAAATGTATTAGGACACTGCCAGGTGTCTATAGGAGAAATTGGAATAAAAGATAATTTACAATACCCTCTAAGAAAAATAGTCTGAATTTTCTTTCTTCTTGCCTTATCTTTCTAAACTGTGGTAATAAAGTGAAAAACAAGTTTTCTTGCAAACTTCTGTTGACTTTCAGGCAACCAAGTTTCTCCCCCTGATATTGATGTCAGATGAGCATGACAGAATTTAGCATCTTGAGTTCCTGAAACTTAATTGTTGGTTTTGAAAAAGAGACAGGACACAACTCACAACTCAATGACACCCTGACAGCATGTAACTCAAAATCTGGGACATCAATACCTGAGTCTTCTGCTGCCTGAAGTCCTAAATTTTTATGTTGAATTCCTCCAGAATTAGTGTTTCTGGGAGTGTCTTTGTGTGCTGGTCATGTCAGTGACAAAAAACCCAGGCAGTGTCTCTTGGGATTCCCCCAAAAGCATTGCTCTAACCATCTTGACCGAGAAAGAGTTAAGAAAACAACCATCCACCTCAAACCCCAGTTGCAGCACTCAGAATAATGTGATATTCATATGAAATGGCCATGGTGTGTGCTACCTGGAATCTTCATAGAAGGTGCTGGTTGAAAACAAAATCAGCAGTTTTTTCTCCTGCTTGGTCTGTCTTTGTCTATTTTACAAAATGCTAGAGGGTGTAGAAATCAGCAGTCAGTGGGAATGGTCTTGTCAATTAACAGGTTTTAACATTTTCCTTGAAGACTTCCCAACTTGCAGGAGCTTCAAAGAGGGATTTTCTTATTGTGGGCAAATTCTGAAACAAAGCACACTTGAAGAATGTCAGCTGAGTCTTCACAGCTCTTCTCTTTACGTGTTTCTGTATTACTTTCAGGTTTACTTGTTCAAATTTTAATTTTGACCTAACTGCAGTAAATCCCAGGCTAGTACACCAGTTGATATTGTCTCTCTGCGCATGGGCTCTGGATTCAGGTGACAATGCTATCTTTGTGATATCACTTTTTTTTCCTTCTTGGCTGCCTGATACTCCTTCCACTTTTTATTTCACTCTTTTTAAATATGTGCAAATGTGGATGCTCCATCCCTGGAAATGTTTGAGGCCTCAAGGCCAGGTTGGATGGGGCTTTGAGCAACCTACTCTAAGTGGAAGGTTCCCTGCCCATGGAAGGAAGGTTGGAACTAGATAATATTTACGGTCACTTCCAACCCAAACTATTCTATGATGCTATGATCCTATAATTAGTTTAGATCTTCGAAGCTGCTCAGTTTGGTACCAAGTAGGGCTGGGAGTTCTCTGATTATGTTTACTAACTCCTTTTTTAAGTGTCTCCTGCAGCAAAATCTGGGGTGTGATTACATCATTTCAATGCTCTCTTCAGGTTTTGCAACCACGTATCCCTGCTTTATGATTTTATTGAGTTTTGCAAGAATGAAAAATTAGAGAAACATAGACAAACAAACAAAGAATTTGTTTTTCTTGTGAGTTTTACTCATTGTTTTTTCATTTCAGGAGTGGAATTGATTCATCAAAGAATTATTGAATCATAATCATGCAAATTTTTTATAATTATTTAGGAACGCAGAACAGCAGTCTGATTGAAGTATGACACTGTAACCTCCTCAAGTTAATAACAAGCGAGTTATCTTCAATCTTTTTGTCTCCATTCTGCTCTTTCCATGGTGTCCCGTCCTTATTTCACTTTGACTGGTTACCAAGAAAATTCTAAGTGTTGATTTGGCTTTCAGGCTAGCAACTGCAAGTGTGTGCTTGAGGCTATCTTTTAACAAACTATGCAAGTAACTTAGGTGGCCCTGTCATAATTCTTAAGCACCCCTCTACACTGTTAATGTGAACTGAATCTTGATTTATGGAATATACATTTAGCCTACTACTGTCTTCAATTGTGAGGATTTGTTTCTTCATTTAGTGTTAAATTTCATGGTACAATATATGAGGTTAATATGCACAGTTTATTCAGACACTGAACTTTACTGTATTATGTGGGTAGAATTAAAAATTAAATCCAGTATATTGACTTCACTCCTATCTGAGAATCATTATTTTGTTTTGCAAGATGACATCAACAACAAATGATGTACAAAAAAATAAAACATTAATTTGAAAATGCAAATTCAGATAGATATTCCCAGCATAAGGCAAATGAATGTGAATGGCTCTGTCATTTTGGTACAAGGTTTATAATTTGATACTGACATCAGTAACCAGTGTGGTGAGAACAACTCCTCCAGGCTTGCTTCAGAGAGAAAATTGGAGGTGTTGCTTTGATANAAAGCTTTTGTTATTTTGTGAATAAAAGAAGCTGTGCGTCCATTGAAGATTGCAGATAGACAAAATCAGAGAACTTCATACTGTGGCTTGTCTGTCACATAGCATATAAGCAGACCTAGCAATGCTTAGATAAGTTTCAGGTCAAATTCATCTTGAATTTTATGCTTTCCCCAAGCAATTTGAGCCACACTTCACAATTTAAGAAAAAGTCTCCAAAAGACTTGAAAAGGCACAATAGCACTTTGATGTAGCACAGTTATATCTGGGATTCTAACAAATATCACTTAAAAAAGAAAATGTTGATATTTCTACATAGCATTGGTCCAGATTGCTGAGATCCAGTGACTACAGTTAAATTTTGGAAGCAGCAGATAAAATTTTGAGGATATTATTAAAATATTTGTGGGATTTAAAATCATGCTGTGCTTTACAGAAATTATGACCATATCTTGCATAGAAATGCATGAAACAAGTGACACTAACAATGCATTCTGCATTGGTTGTACACATAATGCACAGGCATGTGCCTTTTGTATTACTAGATTTTCTGGTATGGCATACTGTCAGATAGTAGTCTGACAGAAGTAGGGAGAAAGAGTTAAAATTTTTTTCCTTTGCTAAAATCCTCCAGTAATGACAACTGACTCTCTAGGCTTGACGTTCACAAAGCTGTGTATAAGTGCTCTCTTTGCTTGTGGTTACTCTTTGTTTGTGTTGAAGATCTACTCCTTAGTAGTTTCTTGAGGAGGCAATGAATGAGTAAAAGCTGCTGAAAATAAAGCTGGTCAATATATTGTCCTGTCATTGAAATATTCTTCCAGGTCCACTTGTAAATGCTGCAGCTTCAGCAGCCTCTGCTGCAGCTCCTGGGTAAATGTATTAATAAATCCTTGATTAATATTTGCATGTGGTATCTCAGGTTAGCTGTGAGGATTGAGTAATAGAAAAGAAAGTTGTATGTGATCTGACTTAATGGCTCATATAGACTAGTTACATGGCAGTTACTTCATAGCATTATTCTGCTTTATGTTACATGAAATTGTCATTAATCTATGCACATCCATTATAAATCCAAGAATAATAGCACAACACAGCTATCCTCTTGTAGTGTATGTCTCCAGACAACAGGCAAATTCCATAAGTTAATTGCTTTTGCTATGTGATTCCTGACATTTTGTTTGTTCTGAACTTAGATAATGTATTAAAACTAGTCAGTAGATTGCTGTTAGAGGGAATTTGGTACAGTGCAGAATTAATTATTCAGAGTATCACTGGGGATGTCCCCATTCAGTACTGAAGGTGGGTGAGCGGTTGTGGTTGAAAAGTGGAGTCATGAAGTCAAGAACTATCTCAGATACACTGATGGGATCTGTCTCAGTTTCTCCCTTAACAAGGTAAAGCTGGAGACATCTCTTCCCTCTCCAATGGAAATTTAACTTCACTTATGTGATTATATAAAGCTAAGCTTGTCAGATCTGGCATTGTAAGTACTGGTGGATTCATTTGGTCCAGTACAGGGGGAAATCTGGACAGGCAGGTGGCCTGAGGGGAATGCCCATCTCAGGCTATTCCTTCAAGAATAGTGCTCTGGTGCCCTAACTGATCATCCTGTCAGTTATGCAGGAGTCTGGTAGGAGACAGTGGAGGCAAAATACTGTTTCTCAAATGGCTTAAGGACAAGATGTAGGACTTAAAAGCAATAACCAAGCAGAGGAATACAAAAGAGTTAAATAATTCCCTGTTTTAGTACTGTGATTTCTGTTTTCATCTGTGAAATGTCCCTGCTGCTCTCAATGATATACCGAATTTTTTTGTCATATATTATCCTACTGCTTTTCCATTTGCTTCTCATTAAAGAGATTAACCTGAAAGGTAATAATACTCTCAAGGGTTATAGGTAGTAGAGCATGGCCTTTAAAATGCTTCCATTACCCAAAGTGACCTGAATTTATGGCTTGCTTAAACCCTAGTGTGCCTTTCCCTGAGAATTCTGGTTTTTAAGTCCTTCATACTGGATTTCACTTCAAAGGATGATCTTTATGACAGAAGAATATTGTCTGTTCCTCCTTGTGGAGGAGTATGGTGGGAGGTGTACTACTCAGTTCTCCTGAAGGGAACTGGATGGGGTCTGTGGGACCTGTGGGCAAGGTACAGTGATGGCAAAACAGAAAGATTGAGTGTCAGACTCTTGCAGTAAAATTTACCTCTTGTTTGCAGGGTTCCATTGCATTCCTAAAGAAGTTATGGCTAATGATAATATCTGAAAAGCTCCTTCTCATGATGCAGTTAGAAGAGTGAAGCACATTCTACACGGAACATAACACTTCTTGCACCTGCTTGCCGGGGTGGTGGCTTAAGGCAATTAAGTGTTCCTAGTGAAAATTAATTGAGGGTCCTAAAAAACTCTGCAGGTAACATACAAAAGACTGTGAGAACAAGACCTCTGGCTCTGTGTTGGTGTACGGTATGCAAACAACAGAAGATATGAAGATATAGGTAGCTGTCCTTTTCTGGGGGGAAAAAAAAAGACGATTAGACATTGTGATACCTGAAAAACATAAAGCAAATCAAGAAAAAACTACCATGGCATATTTTAAAGAAAAATCTAGTTTACAAAGTATGAAAACTGACACATAGTCTTGCAAGAAGTCACCAATTATAATTTGGGCTATGGCTTCTTCTGCGAGTGTCCTGTTCTAATGGTAATATTCAAAAACTACCTGTTTCTTTTATGACAGGTGCAGCCATTTCTCAGAAAAGCATCAATGGGGTAAATGTCAAGCTACTTGTGAATGAAGAGGATGTGACTCAGCCTAAATCCTGCCCACAATCACAAGTGTGTCGGTGTGAGGCTGACATACAAAGGAAGCAAGCTCCTTGACAAACACTCTGCTTATTTTTACTTAGTTGCAAAGCAATATTTGTTCACTTGTGTCAGAGCTGAACAAAAATCCTAAGGGACCATCACTGGGGATGCCCCAAAGCAAACAAGTTACTGGTGAGGCTAGCAGAGCCTCAGATTTTTTTTTTGAAGAGGAATCAGAACATTGGTGCAGACACATACCTGATGACCTGTGATATTCACCTGAGAAGTCAAGTGAACTTAAATCCCATTGTATACGGTGCCATACAATTTGAGCAGAAATACCTGGCATGAAAATATACATTCTAACAGGCATGCAAACAAATAATGTCAGAGAAGTTATGAGATCAGCTGTCTCTTCCTGGGCTGTCTTAATGTACAGGGCATCATCAACAAAATCACTTATAGTTCTTACCAGTATTATTTATGGAAATCTCAGAGCAGTTTAAATGACACCAAGGGGTCTTTCTTGTAGTTTGTTTGTAATAAAGTTTATACTTGCACTCAAGTTTTGCAGATAATCTTCCCTCAATAGCTATTTACCCAACTTCATTCTTTTGTTTTTGGTTGCCCTGCAAGACATTACAAGGAGTGAGATTTTTAATTCTTATTTATAACTTCTTGATTAACAGATCATCTTGTGCCAGTACTTCCCTGAGATTAGAGCCTAAAGAGATAGGTACATGTTAAAAAAATTATCTTTAACTTAAAACCAGTCAGTCTCTGCTTAAAAGTATCAGGCAGGTCCTGATGCATTTACTACATATTTAAGAACTCAGGGAAACAAAAA
>VXBX01000831.1:0-14113 GCA_013400415.1 Scytalopus superciliaris | reverse complement strand
TCCAATTGTTAATCTATTCACAAAAATATTATCTACTGCATGAATATTCATTTCTTACTACCTTTGCTGAAAAACTAATGGTTTCATATTGTTCAGGCTTTTAGCCTCTTTCATGCTTTTTCCATCTCCTTCAGTGTGGGCCATTTAGCAGTTTACTATCTAAAATGGCAATACTTATATCTTGACACTAAACAGTTTGAATATACCTGATGTGAGGCGATTTAAATAAACATGTGCAGGATAGGTCATATTTTGAGTTCACAAGATGATGTATCATTCCAGCTCCAGAAATTAAATTTCTTGGTGTTTTCTTTTTGACCAAGCTCAAACCCAATACTTTATAATTACATAGCAGGTCTCCAGAAAGCTGCATTTCCACTTTTCTTCAGACTTTATGGTGGAGTTATGCAGTCAACTGCCTTGCTAAATGAATGTTTTCTAGGATTTTCTCTTCCTTACATGAAAGACCACTGGGAAGAGACTTCCTTTCATACAAGTTCACTGGCAGGATTATTGGGTATGAAAAGTATTGAAATTCATTAATGTGGGTAACTGCTAATTCTTTAATGCACATACTCTGAAGGGAAGGTTTCTGAATTTGTTTGTACACATCTGTTTAAGATACATGTTTCTGTCTACAGAGAGATCAGAAAGAATTTAAAATTTTCAGGTGCATTTACCTTGAAAATAAGGACAATTCAGCCAAGTGCTGCAACCAACTTCTCCATTCTTAAAGTGTGTAGGAGGTTTTGCAGAAGTTGAGGCAGGATGAGAACTGGGTCAGAAGAGAGAAACATGTGGCAATCTCCTTTCCCCCCCTTGAAATTATGGAGATGTTAATGTTCTTTGTTCCAGCAACAAGGTACTCTCCACTCCGGTGTTTGTTTGGTTTTTTTTGTTTTTTTTTTTTTCAAATCTGATTTCATTTTGGTTCAGGAAAAAAAAAATTGAGCAAGATACCTTAAAATTCTCGAGGGAGAGATTTTTTCTGGTCCCTTAAACATGTTATTCTGAGTTATAGTGTGATATGTACAGTATTTTAAAAATACCCTTGAAATCAAAGGTCATTCTTAAATGAAAATCTGCCAGTAAGGTGAGTTCAAAATAAACTTTTTAGATGTCTCTGGAGTATCCCTGAAGTGTTAAGAAAAATTCTTGCCAAAAACAACCCCAAAGAACACCTAAACAAAATACTTTGAATTTTTTTTGTCTGAAATCTGGAAATTGTGGGCTATGATTTCAAGTCCTAGTTTAAACTCATGAAAATATTTACTTACTAGGTTAGGAACATTCTTATTATATTTTTATTAACTGATGGCTTTCACACTTTATTTTTCATACAGAGTTTCTTTTGTAGGGCAAAGTATCTTGTCATGGACTCTTTCTGCCAACCCTGAAATCTCTGGTAGGATTCTAGTTTACTTTGACTTTTCACCTGTATCTTTTTCTGCAATCTGCCTTCCCAGAAGCACTTGTAAGCATGAGGACATGACTCAGAAAAACAGTAAGTCTGATTCAATGTGAGAGTTTGGGCTGCTTTGTTATCTCAGTGTTGTTTGGTTCTTGTTCATATTTCTCTCTGAGTGCAGGCTTTTTCATTTATCAAAGCTCATTTTATTGCCTTCTGTTCCAGCTGCTTTCATCTCTATGGCACCCGCATGTTTTGTTGAATTGAATTCTACTTTTTACTGCTGCCCACAGATTTGTCCAATGGAGTACTGTGAAACAAAAGCACAGACCATGATATCTGAGAACTTGTTTGTAAAGACAAGGTATTTTTTTATAAAAAGTTTTACTACTAGCCACCAGCAAACATTTAATCATTATTTCTTTAAAGAATGATACTGAGAAACAATGCTAGTCTTCTGGTAGCCAACCTGTGAAATACTGAAGATCATTTTAATTAAACAGAATGTACTGGTGCCTTGTGTAAGCATTTGTTACAAATAAAGCCAGTTAATTAGCTGAACTGATGCAAACCTAGAAACTGTTTTTAGTAGGTTTTAAATTTTTTCTAGTTGTTTATAAATCTAAAGAAACACTGTCATTTTCAGCACTTTTTGTTACCATGCCAGGGTGATGGGCTCTGTCATCATTCCTGTGTGATAGGTCAGTATTTTAGGCCTTACCAAAAGCATTTGTCAAAGTGGCACTTGTTGTTAAAAGATTAGTTGAACATTGCTACATTTTTATGTTAAAATTAATAGGGCTGCCACTTGGCAAAATCCATGCAAACAGCCAGAGCAGAGAAAGCTTTGAATATTTGAATTAGAGGTGGTTTGTGCAAGAGTTAGGAATGCAATCAAAACAAAGGAATTCAGTTCCCCTTTCCCCTGCAGTATGACCTATCTTCCTTCTGGTATTTTTCAGAAGAGGAAGGCATTTTCTGTTTGTGCACAGGGTAAGAGAAGATGCTGAGAAAGCAGACCATGCCAAAGCAAATCTAGGAAGATCCATGGTCTGAGCTGTTGCCACATCCCTCCCCCTCATCACAGAAAATCTTTGGTTGCACAAGCTGCTTTTCAGTCAGGTCCAGTCCCTTTGAATCCCACATTTTCTGGAAACTAGAGCTCTTATTAGGTGTCTGCAACAGCTTCTTGTGTGTTCCTCTCAATGACAGGTCTGTAAATACAGCTTTTTTTCCCAAAGTGAACATAGTACTGGTGAAATATGTCAGCATGGCATGTAAAGAAAATGAAGCTACTCTGGTCACCTCCGCCATTGGTGTATCCCTGAGGGCATGGGTAGAGCGTCTGTCTTGCTCCAGAAATTCTGCCTCCTTCATGCATCTGGCGACCAGTGTTAAATGGAGTTTCTGGCCATTTGCATTTGTGTGTGGGGAGGCCCACCTAGCTTCCAGTGATGTAGAGTTGCAGTGTTTACCTCTGTTTGAATGTCCTGGCCCACACATTCAGTATTTCAGACTGGAGCAGGCACCAGTGTAAGATCCTCTGCCTCAAATTTCACACTACCACTGAAACTCCCCACAGCTGGAATTAATAACGTTTTTTTTCTACCTACCTATTCTGTCTAACTATCTATCATGCCTGATCAATTATTAAAAATAGCTATTCAATTCCCCAAAGTAATGTATTTCTACTTCTAGTGCTTTTTATGCCTGTAGCATCCTAATACTTTTCCAGTGCTCCACCTGTGAATAAATATTGAGGAAGGAGAAATGTGTACAAGCTCTTGCAAGGTTATCCTCCTATTAGCGTGAAATATGAGTCCCCCTCCTTGCCTGAATCACAGGGACACTGCATCACACTGTGTTCAATGAGTGGGTGGTGGTGAGGAATGAGAGTTTACGTATTACCTAATTGCTTTATTTTGGATGAAAGCTCATGGTAGCCCTAAGTAATCCGGCATTATATTCTCTGCAAAAGGAAGACAGGAGTTACCACTGAGATAAGAGTTCAAGAAGTGTTTGGACAATACTCTCAGGCACATGGTGTTACTTTTGAGGATGGTCCTGTGCCGGGCCAGGAATTGGACTCAATGATCCTTGTGGGTCACTTCCAACTCGGCATATTTTGTGATTCTGTGATTATGGAGCTGTTTTTAGTTCAGTGCTGAGTGATTGTTCCCACAGTGCCAATCACGAAAACAGAAATTATTTTGTTTGATTACAGACAGTCCCCAAACAAATTTTGGAAGTGGCTTAAAGAAAAAAAGTCCAGTTAATATTTTTTCTCTTTTGAGTGTTTTTGGTAGTGTTTTTCCTGGTTCAGCAAACATACATTACTGACTGTTTCACTGGTAGCAACATTTAATGGAATTTGTGTAAACCTAGTCACGCTGTTTTTCCTCCAAATCCTTTTCTCCCTCATCTTCACGTTGAGTCTCTGATTTTCATCTGACTGTTGAAAATGAGAATGCTATGTGTTTTGTTTTATATTGGCATGGATTTTCATGCTGAAGTAACTAGCCAGTCAGGACCATTATCTGTACTGAAGAAAAGGTGCCCCAACTGTGTTGTAGACAGGAAATCAGTCCCTTCTGGGATTTCTCATGCAGAGCATATTCCAGAGCCCAGTTCTGCTGCAAGTAGGCACTTGGATTACAATAACCACACCTGTCAAGGTGCTGTGGAAGAAAATAAAATGCTTCTGGAATACTGGAATATTTTTGATAGTCCTAGCTGGATTTCAACACCATGGGAACCTATGAAAAGGCCCCTGATTCTCAGCAGCTGGGCTTGAAAATTAAGTTTTGATGAGTACATTAAATTCTGAAATAAAATAAAGTGACTACTAGCACAGTAACACCAAGTTGTCCTACTTGTCATTGGTCTGGAGTTAGCAGAGACACCAGTCTTGGTACTGGAATGCATTCACATTTATGCCCTTAAATATGTTGTTACATTCCATGTTCAAACACATTTTAATTTGTTTGCTTTTGTTTTGTACTTGGATGTTTGCATGATTTTAAATCTAATAGATCCTTTCCATGTCAGTGACAGTATCTGCATTTGAAGGCAGAATGCCTCTTGAAGGCAATTGTTTGGTGAGGGGATTGAAGACAGAAATAGAGCACAGAAATAAATTGCAAATATCTTTGGTTTTGATTTTTTTTTTTTCATCTAAAGCTCGGATTTCATCTGAATGGAAATGCATAAAAATCCTATTAAAATTGGTTCCACTTCTTTGAAATATGCTGTAAGACTAATTCTGACAAAGTTGACTTTTTATATGCTGCTATCATGACTTACAAAAGGTAATAAAAATAAATTCTCTTGTATAGCCACTATAAACCCTGCAATGAGATGAACATTATATTTGATACAGATACACTTAGTATTATGCCAGTAAAAATAGACAAGGACTCTATAAAATACTCCTTTTACTTTCACTTGGCTACATTTTCAGCTGCCTTGTAGGCTGACAGCATTTTTTGCTAATATNAAGGATTTATTTACTCAGGAGACCAACCTTCCTCTTTGACATAAGTTCATGAAGAAAAAGCTGCACAAATCTCATTCTTTCAGGTGAAGCTCCTGTTACAGATCTGAAGAGGTCTGACAAGATGCTCACACCAAGGTAATCCAATGCTCTCATCTTTAAAGAACTTGCTGTATCTGTCTTTGGACAGAATAAATATTTAAGAAGTAGTGCCATGCTCATCCCATCATTACTGCTACAAAGGTTTTTTCCCTCCTAAATTGCTGCTCAAATGAGCCTGTAATCAAGAGTTTGTTGCATATAATCATGCTGAATCTCTTCCCTTCAGCTTAGTTTTGAGTAGTTATATGAACCTGTACCACTGAGAACAAACACAACTCTGCTGAAGTCCTCTGAAAAACAAACTGACACTAAGTCTGGGTGAAGATAAACGTTGAGATCCAAGTTTCCATATTGTAATAAACCTTGATGACTTAGAAGTATTAGACCTCCAACAGCATTAAAGGCCCACATCATCTGATAAACAGAGCATCCAAAGGAGACATTTGCAAAAGCAGCTCAATAATTTAGGATGCTGAGGCTGACCGATTTTAAGTTTTATCCCAAACTTTATTTGAATTATTTGTTCTAGGTGCTGTATATAGACTTTGTAGTAGTGATATGAAACAAATACATCCAAACTTTTATTCACAACTTGCTGCTTTATGGCTGTGCAGCTATATTCATTCACTTTTTGGGCAAAAGAGTCACAAGCAGAAACCAACACATTGCCAAGACCTGCCTGAATTTTCACAGGTGATACTGTGGAGAAAGTTGGCCCAGCAGGACTCCAGCCCAATTTTGTATGAAAGCGTTATCTCAAAGAAAAAGCATTCTACAAGGATTCATTTTTCTGAGGAGACCCAACAGAGAAGAAACTTTACTCATGGAAAGTTCTGACAAGTGTAAGCTTCTTGTCAGGTCTTTAATAACTTCAAGATAATGTATTCAGGCACTCCTGATTTCCTCCCTAAAGAGAAATCTGTTTGTATTTTTGTGACTTAACAATTGAAGGGTTATTTAATATTAAAAGCCTTTTTCATATTAAAGGTATTTTTATAACTTCAGAAAATGCCCAGAAACCTTGCATATGGTTTCAAACACAAAAGAGAGCACTCCATTCACATGAATAATATTGTAGCTAGTGATGGCTGAAAACAATGAAAAGAAGTCACAAAGTACTTTTAAAGTCAAGGTGACTTGAATCTCACAGTATTCCATCTTTTCGTAATTTTTTGAAGGTTTTACAAAGTACTTTTTCTTCAAATCTGTTTTTGTTACCACCTGCAATAAAATAAATGCTATGAAAAGAACAGGATTTCCCTTTTAATTTTTTTTTCTTCTTTTGTAATTCTGTGTATTTTAAAATCTCCAAATCCCAAAGTGACTGAAATACAGAAAGTGTTGGGGTTTTTCCCCCTTCTTTTTGTCTTACCTTGATAGTCTGTATTCATCCTGGCTACAAGATATTTCATAGCAATTTCAGGCTGCCAAATGAAAATACTAAGAGAAAAGTAAAATTTAAGATGAAAAAAAGAAAAATGTTTTCATCTTTTTTGTATATTAAATTCATGAAAGGAAGGACAGAGCAAAAAACATGAAAACACCAAGCTTTTGATATTTGATTTTCAGTATTTTCAACACCAATGAAAACCTGGAATATTAAAAGCAAAACTAAATAAAAGTCCTGAAGACATTTGATGTGCTTCTACAATCACAGAAAAGGGCAGTTTCAGCCTGACAAATGGAGCTGGGGTAAACATCTGGCTAACTTGAGTTCAAACACACCCATAACAGTAAATCAGTTCTTGAGAGGAGCGTATTTGGCCAATGAATAGGAGTTGTTAATCATATGTCCTCTGTTTGCTTCAAGCTTTTCATAGGAGGTATAAGTCTCATGCAAAGTAACATCATCTCATTTTAGTTACTAAGGCAACTGGTTGTGAGTGGCTGAAACTGTAGGCTCTGGGTCCAACGAGCTTTGTTCATCTTCCTGCTTGTGGGCTGTCCGAGTGATCTTGTAATATGAAATATTTCATAAGCCCATGTTTTTTATTCTCAAAGAGCCAGTATATTTAGCAGATTTCAGTTTTTCAAAAATAACTGTATTATTGATACTCAGTCCTACTCTGTGGTATCTTGAATACCTATCATAGCCTGAATAAACTGATTGAGAAGAATCAAAGTTTGGAAGTTTGGTTTGGGTTTCTTTTCTCTTCTCTCCCCTCCCACTTCTCTCCCTCTCCCCCCCGCTCCTCAATATTACTATTTATTTGTTGTCACTTTACATGCAGCGAGGGCTTTTCTTGGAAACTGGGAAAACTGTATGTGAAGTCTTTTCAGCTTGAAATAGATATACTGCCTGGGCCAGCAAACAGGGTTGGGACCAGTGAAGGGAGGAGTGATGCCAATGATACCCGTTTACACATTTTCTGGATTTGACATCCCAACTGGGTCACACACCGGCTTCCATTCCATGAAAGTATTAGGAAGGTGGGTAGTGGTAGGGAAGCTTAATGCAAAAGTGGAGTAGGTGAAGTTGACAAAAATCTATGCTTTTCAGAAAGATTTTAAAGTCATATCTATGCTATAACTATGCTTTAATCTAACAAGACCTTTAAAAACTCACAAGACAAACTTCTTTCAGAGTTCTGCAAGGTCCAGATACAGTAGCTTCTTGTGTGCATAGGTTACAGGGGAAATGCCAGCTGTTTTACTGAGGTAACTTTCAGGTTTGCCTATGTCACTGTGACAATGAAAGCAGTGCCCAAGGGTATGGCTTTGAGATCTTGTCTCTTTTTATATGAAGTCTGTATGAAGCTTACAAGGTTGTCTAGTCTAGTCTAGTGGAAGGTTCCATGCTCACAGCAGGGGGGCTGGAACTAGATGATCTTTAAGGCCCCTTCCAACCTAAAATTGTTACATGTTTCTATGATTCTATGATTCTATGATTCTAAAATGGGCTTGTGTATCTGTACCCTGATATCATGGCCATCTTTAAGTTTCATCTTGTTCATGCAAGCCTGAACAGACTAGCTGGCCAGGTTAATTTGAATTGTTGCCCATTACAGCTCAGATGTGCTCCGTAATCAATCCATATGACAGCCTATGCCATCCAAGATGAGTTCAGTCATCCCCTTATGTTGCATTTGCATGAACACTACATTGACTTGATAGCTCTTTGGTCCCACTCCTGGACCCAGATGGAGTGAACCCATTTGATCTCCTGTCACATCAGAACTGTTCAATGTCAGTCACAGCCTTCTAGAGCAGTGAATAAAAAACCCCCCAAAACAATTGACATTTTATTAACTTGAAGGATTGTATTTTCAGCAACATTCCAGAAAATAGTTTACCTATGATGTATTTGTTACACCTATATTTGAATTTCAGTAATCATCAATTCATAAGCAGAAACATCTTCAGAGAAAACAGGGATGGTGTTTATCATGCTATGCTGTTTACCACTGGAAAGAAAACAGATGAGTGTTCCTATTCTGTCATACCTATACTCTTTGTCACATTACAGTCTCTTGGTGGATAGCTCCGCTCATTGCTTTTCTCAAGCTTTTGTCCACATACACAGGTAAAATTACTTAACACAATGCTGTTGAGGGTGCCAGTTAGGTCTTTTGAGTACTTTAGGGACCACTTCTGTTTTTCTTGTCCTTTGTCTTAAGTTTTGAATGGAAGCCTCCTTTTCCTGAGTGCCTATGCACTGCGTGGCACGAAGTAGGTGAGGGGTTTTAGATAACTCTGCTGGTATTAATCCCCTCTGCTTCAGTTTCCTGTTTTATGGTGCTAAATGTGCTTTATTCTCTCAGTGGGCAGTGGGCACTGAGAGTTCTGACCTAGGGACTGATTCCCAGGCAGTGTTTAACATTGGTGAACTGGCAGGCATCCGGATCTCTGGTCCACTTATTCTGCTATGAACAAACTAAAAGTAAATAATGACATAACTAATTGCTTAATATCTCATTTAGCTTTATGAATGTGGGGGAACGCCGAAAGGAAAGGATGCTGGTTCATGTGCTTTTTTTCACAAATCTTGCAAGCTGAAAAGGGTAGTTGGTGTTCCTCACAGTATTTTCTGATCTATTTCTGATATGTTTCCTTACACTTTTGTGATGAGTTTTTTCTGCATCATGGAAACATGAAATCAGAGTAGCTTGCCTGTGTATATGGCTGTGAGGGGAAATTCTGCATGCTCCCTCCCCACTTCTCCCTCTTTCTTATGCAGAAGACAGAAATCAGAAAAAAAAAGCATTCAACAGAAGAAGCAAATGGCAGCAAAACCAACACAGCAGGAGGGCTGGGGGTAGCAGCAGGCTGATCTGGAGAGAGGGCAGACGTAGAATTCAGAGAACAGTTGCAGGAAGACATACATACTAGAGCAGTTTTGAAAGAAGCATTTGCTTAAGATTTAACAAGTTAATCACTGCATGCTAATTACTGTTAATGAAAAGATTAAAAATAATAAAAACAATTTATCTCATTCCAAAATAATTAGCCTTAATAACTTGTTTGTACAGCACATAGAAAGAGATTTTGATGGAAATCTGCCCAACATCTGTGTATGCGTAGTGTATATAATAGCAACAAATCTTGTAAAAAGTCTGACAGATGTTGGATCATCAGCCTTGCTGAGACTTTTACAGAGTTCCAGGGTTGTGAGCACCAACTTACTCTGATTTTCTGCCAGGTTTGCAGGTGCTCATGTTTCTGAAAATGAGGATAATCTCAGGGTATGTCTGTTGTGTTAGTCCTGCTCTGTTTCTCAAGAAGCAGAAGAGATATTAAGGGACTTCATCAGAGAATTAATTTTGGACTTGGGATCTGCTTTCCTGGCACCTGTGGCAAGATTTATGCAGGATTCCCATCCTGCTTGGCTCATGTGTATCACAAGTTTGAGTACTAATGCTCTTCTGATAATGCAGATAAGGAGTGCTATTTCCCTTTGGGAACCTTGTGTAGTGATTTAACTAGTATGTAATTCAGTTCCTTTACAAATAAGGAAAAGTGTGTAAAGAGCACTTATTGTTGTTTGTATTCAGTCATTACAGCAGTCAATCAAATCACTGGTATTGCAAGCTGAGTGATATAAGTGTGAAATGGTAGGAATTTCTCATCCAGGTGACTTGAGTAATTGAAGCGATCTACAGAGAAATCTTGCTAAGTAAAATAGGGCCAAATGTTCTTAATATCACTATAGCTCTTCTGCTGAATGAATGAATAACAAAAGTATTGGGAGAATAATGAGCCTAGGTGAGTGTCACCTGTGGAGATTCCTGATTGAATAACTCTGGTTAAACTATTCATTTGACTTCTGCATTTTTTGCCATCTTGGCTAATGCTGTAGAATTGGGCAGTCTAAGTGATCTGAACTAGCACTGCTGGCTACCACTCTGACTATCCACATTTAGCTCTTCCACACAGGAAAGGAGTGCAGTCTTTTTCCAGCTGTTCTCCTCCTTAAAATGCAAAATTCTCCAATGACAACAGTGTAAGGGACCTCTCCACAGAAAACTGGGCATATATTCTGGTTTCTGCAGGCTATGCTAAATGAGCTGCAGCAGCAGCATGTGATTAAGCTGGTGAAAGGTGTAGTCTTTTTGTGGGAGGAGTCTCATCAGTGTTGCTCCCTTGCAAGGTGTTTTTGGGTGGAGATGTTATCCACTGCACCTGGATAAGAGAGGTAAAAGCCTCTTAAATGGTGGTTGGTGATGGTTAGGACTTGTAGGAATGAGCAGGGTTCAAGCTGTGATGATGCTGCTGCCATCTCTGTGGTGCTGTGAGGATGCCTGCCTCAAGTCCTCTGCTCAGTCTTTGCTGAGGTTTCTAGGCTTTGTCTTCTTGGGCATTGCTGCAACTCAGGTCTTAGGTGGAGTTCTGGTGATCCTGATGTTCAAGAACTACAGTGACTTATTTCAGGAGTCTTACTTGTCGCTCCCTGGTTGGCTGGCTATTGCAGCTGCACTTATCTTGCTACCTGCTGGAGTTTTGGCTGGTTCTATTTCTAGTACGAGCTCCCGCTATCAGCAAGGGGCTCTCATGTACTTGTTGCTGCTCCTTCTTTGCCTAGAAGTATCTTCAGCAGTTCTGGCACATGTTTACTCTATTAGGATGGCTTCTCAGCTGGAAAGTGCTATGGGTTACCTGGTCTATCAGCACAACGGGTCATGCTCCCAGGATCTTGGAAGCAGGGCTATGGATGTGATGCAGAGGAAGCTGCAGTGTTGTGGGGTCCACAACTACACAGACTGGCTAAAGGCACCAACTACTTCTTGGCATCTTCCAGCTTGTATACCTGAAAGCTGCTGTAAGGAGAAGTATTCTCACTGCAGGGGACACTTAGGCCACCTTGAGCAGCTTTCTCAGGAAGGCTGTCTAAAGAAGCTGGAAGACCAGTTGTGTTTTGTCATGCTTTATGTGTTTTGGTGTTGTACTGTGCTGAGCATTTTGGAGCTGTTGGCTGGTGTCAGCAATGGCATCCTCATGAGGCATCAGCCGTTCCGCGACTTCCTAATTCTGGACTCATACGCTTTCTCAGTATAGTGCCTCAGTAGGCACTGGCTACTTTGCTGAACCTGCTGCATGTTTCCTTGGTTTTGTATTGCTTTACAGTTGAACTGGAAGACAAATTTTAAAAAAAGAAAGTTTCCAAATAAATCAAATTAATGGATCACTGCTGGATTTTTTTTTTTAATGTCATGATATTAGATCAGTTCTACCACAGTTCTTTTTTAACAAGTGTCCTGTGTCTGTGAAAAACTTCATTGCTGAGAATAGGTCTTTATCATGTGCACATATGAAACTACTGTATGTAAGTGTGAGGAAAGAAGAAAGAAAAAGCATATCTTGCTCAGAACAACTTCTTTTGACACCATGACCTGAACTTTTGGAATTTTTTTCTGTAATAGAATCTCAGAGAGCAATTAATGTGAAGATTTTTCTACCTTCAAACTTGTACTTAATGCTTTGGTTTTTCTACAAGAATCCTTTTGGATAAAGCTCAATATATTTCTTTTTCTTTTCCTCTTTCAAATACTTGTTTAAGAACTAACTTACTCTTCAGTGGAAGTATATGTTAGTTTTTGAAGTGGCACGAGGGTACAATCTAAATAGGTTTGACAACAATGGAGTAACTAGTAAGATGACATGCAGCTGGAGGTATAGCAGTCTTGGGAGTTGCACAGAAACAATTCCCAAATTAAAGAGGAAGAAAGTCTGTCTCTATTTATCATCTTATTTCATGACAGTGCAAGGAATGAGTCAATTAATTTTGCTGCAAAAGTCATGGTGGGTCACAGGTGTGCTTGAAAGACAAGAGCAATACGCTGCTTTTTCTTAAGGTATGCCTGTTCTACTCTTACTAAATCCTCTTCTTATCCATTTTCTGTCAGTCTCACTCCAGTCTGCATGTGCTGAAAGGGACTAAGGTAGCATATGGGCTACTCATATGCTTGTTTATGTCAGTGCTGCTGGCATTTAGAGATGTGCTGGTAAAGGCTCTGCTCCACATGTGTTGGACTGTGGAGTGGTACTTGTATTTGTGTGTCTGTTTGGGAAATGCACCAAACCTCACTACTGACCTGAGATGGGAACTCCAGCAGCTTTATCCTTTAGTAAGTGTATGCAGTGAATCTCCGGGGCCTACAAGCACACTGCATTAGGTTTTAACAGACTGGAAACAAGGGTCACAGAAACTGCTGGACTGAACAACTCTCTTAACATTTGAAGTAATAATCAGCTAAGCCATTATTGCTCTAAGTTTTCTACAAAATTTTGGGTGCCTTATGATGAATTTCAGACAATAAGTCACCACCTACTGATTTTTCAGGAAGGGAAAGAAACAAATCAGAGGACATATGTCAGTTCTTGTGTGTCAATTATTGACTATGTGAAAAATCAAACATGAAATGTAGTGTAGGGCTGCTTCATTAAAAAAACCCTCAAACAAATAAAAAACATAAAAAAGACCCCAAAGAAATGTCAAAAAGCCACACCAAACAATTAAGGTATTGATTTAGATAGAGGAAAATAAATAATTTATTAGGTGTAAGTAATTCTTAAAAAAGATGGCATGTTCTAAACTAAGTAATGGAAAATAGTTCTGTCTTTGAGTAACATAACAGTAGGAAATATTTCTTTCATATTGCTTGACATGGGATACATGTAGCAATGAATGAAGTTGTTTAGTTAAGAACCACAATAGGATTTTGTAGTACCCTGGCAAATAAATGTTTTTTAATGTAAATTTATTGCTACAAAGATTTAAAAAGATGCAGGAAAAGTGAAGTGACAGCAACTGACCCAGGAAGCAAGAGTTTGCTGAAGCAAGGAAAGTGGAAGAGTGGAGTGAATACCTTTTTACCATCTCCCATTATTAAGGAGATATTTTTCTTCTCAGATTTTATACCTTATGACTTATTTCACAGTTTCGTAAAGTAGAATGCACATATTTTTCATCACAAAGTGGAAAGTAGTAATTTTGAAGTGATTAAAGAGAGTTACTTATGTGGATAATCTCACCTGTTCTTCAATCTGCTAAGAGTTGAGGTAATGCATAATCCCTTTGCTCTTACTGCACTAAGAAAATTATAAGATAAATATGAAATACAAGAAATGTCTTTGCCTTAACTATATGAAATGACTTTTAGCTGTTATTTTTTCCCTCCATACTAGATGTATCTCTAGCAGAGCAGAGCTTAAACCTGGTAATAAGTGTGAGAATGCATGAAACAGATACTCTACAGATACAAGTGGTTGTTAGTAGATTTACAAGATAAAAGAGTAGATTTATTACACCTTTGGCATTGGGCACTTTGATTCTAAATAGTTACTTCTGAACAAGAATAATTTCTTTTGCAATAAAAATGGCACTAGTTCTAAGAAATTGCACTCTATTTCTATGTTATAAGAGAAATAAATCCTTGGGTACTATTGCAATCTATGTATTACATGCTTCATTCTGAAAGAATCACCAGATGTTTCTGATAATCTGAAGAAATGAGCAGCTGTAAAGGAAGGCAGCAGGTGATTCACAGTCAACATTTCTGAAAATAGTGTTGCTTTGGATTTGTAGGAGACAAACTAATGTCCAGTACAAAGCCTAAAATACATTCTGTGAGTAAGTACTCTTCTGCAGAGTTCATATATATATAAATATATAT
>VXBX01000828.1:172152-193083 GCA_013400415.1 Scytalopus superciliaris | reverse complement strand
TAGAATATACCTGTGCTAATAAATACCTACTATATTAATATAAATACCTAATCATGTATTTTTAAGGCAGAAAAAGTTGAATTTGGGTGATTTGGTTGCTCACTGCCAGGTGAATAAAACACTTCTTATGCGGGCAAAACTGCAATGATTTAAATGAATTATTAATATTATTAATAACTTTCCAATTATTTAATAATTATTAAAATATTTATTTAACTAGTAAAATTAATGAGAACACATTTTAATTTAGACAAAGAGCTATATTTTTATTTTATTCATATTTTTAAAGCTTGTTCTTATTTTTTCCCTAGGATATTATCCCACACTATTAATATTTACATTAATATATGAGCTAAAATTCCCTTTCTGGGCTGTTGGGATAAATCCTTCCAAGAGGAGCTTCAGAGCTCTCCATCCTGAGTGAATATTTATAATTTCGTAGTATTTTCATGTGTTTAATGATTTTTTTAAGACGTTTTTGGCATAAAATGGCACCTTTAACTTTCTGGAGTGGGGAGATCTCCACCTCACCCAGGCACGAGCAAAGCTGGAGAGGCTGGAATTTCTTCCAGAACTGGGAATTTCCTGCCAGGGGCTGGTTTAACCCATTTATAAACACCATGGATTTACTTAGTAAAGTAGGGATTTGGTTTTTTTCGGCCTTGCAGGTACATGAAAACAGTCTCTGATGGGCAGATATGGGGGAGCTTCCTTTGGGTGGGATTTGCCCGGAGCTCAGGCTGGAAAATCGGAATTTTAGGATTTCAGCAGTGCCATCAACTCCTCTTACCACCCCCCACCCCCCGCCCCTTAATTAATTAAGTGATGCTAATTGCTGTCAGTGCCCCTCTGTTCTGTCACCTGCAGCTTTCAACTGCTTTTAGGGTTTTTTAAGACTTTCCCCATCCCACTGGAGTCAGGATTGTCAGGACAATATTTTCCAAAGCACCGGAATGTTCTTCCTGAAGCCCCAAGTCTCGGACTCACATTATTTGAGATTTTTGCTCCTTTCCCTTTAAATTTCTGGTTAATTTGATTAATAACAATATGGAAAAAAGCAGGAGAAGCTGAGCTTTGTCTGTTTGAAGCCGAGCTGGATCCCGTTGGGATTGATGGATGTGCTGCTGTGTCTGGGAGAGAAACACGACTGTGCTAATGAAAACAGCAGGGAAAAGGGGGAGCTGGAAGCAGGTGTAGAAAGGTTTGGGTTGGAAGGGACCTGAAAGCACATTCCAACCCCTGCCATGGGCACCTTCCACCGGCCAAGGTTGTTCCAAGCCCTGTCCAAGCCGGCCCTGGGCTCTGAGATTTGACAAGGGGCTTCCAGATAAATAAATCCATAGTTTCCCAGTGGTTATAATTCCCCAAATAGCAGCATCAGCCTGGGAATCCCTCGGGCTCTGTGTGTTATCCCTCAGCACAATGTCAGGTTACACCGTGGCTGACACTGAGTTATTCCCACCTGTAACTCTGTTTCCAGGAGTGATTAATGCTGAAAAAGCCCTTTTTTATTTTTTTTTTTTTGGCGTTTTCTCACGTGTTTTCTTACATTTTCATGTGTTTTTATATGCTGAGGAAGCAGAGGGACTGCAAACCCCCCTTAGAGGGCCTGGTGTTGTTATTTTCCCTATGGCAACCTCACATCTGGCTTTGGACGGCTTAAAATCTCAGGGAATAGGAGAGGGGAAAGATTGGAAAGAAAGTGAAGTCACTGAAAAGCGGTTTTCCCCCTAAATTGCAGAGGATGAACCGTTCCCAGCCCCACCAGGCCCAATGTGAAGCCACTCCTACACTGCCCCAGTTTATTGTTGGTGCATTAAAGCTTTTTTAGCTTATTTGAGTTTATTTTAGCTCGCTTTAGTTTATTTGAAAACTCCAGGCTGGAACCCGAAGCAGTTTAATCTACTGACAGATGTGAATCAACACCCTGAGCTCCCAGCTCCCGCTTCCACCTCTGCTTCCAGGGCATTCCCTGTGCCCGCAGCAGGGATGAAGCCACCACGGCTCCTGCTGGGATGCCAGAACATTCCAAATCCTCCTCCCAGCCAGGGAAGCGTCCCCAGGGCAGTGACATGGGCTGTGCTGTCCCCATTTTAGAGCTGAACCCCTTTGCTCCTGGGATGTGGCTGCCCCATCCCTGAATTTTATGTGATGGGTGGAGGGCTCTGATTTAAGATTTTATTATAAGATTTTATGATAATTCAGTATTTCGCTGGATAATAAGGAGGACTGATGGTTTGGAGAGGAGCTGCTGCCACAGGAGCAGGACCAAGGCAAGGCAACATTTCAGAAGGTGCCACACCAAACAAGACCCCTGGCCCTTTGACATTCACTGTTTAATTCCTCGTTTAGTTCATTGTTTTATTCCTGCATAAAATAACTCACGATATGCAAATCCAGAGTCACTTCCAGCCTTAGGGAGCTGCTTGTGTTCTTTGCTGACAGGGATGAGTTCAGGCCTGGTTTTGGGCCCCTCACAGGCTTAATTGGCTAAAAAACCTCAGTATTTTGTTATAGGCAATAATAATAAAAGCTCTTCCCCCTCTCCTGCCAGCACAAGGCAATCTGGGAGGCTCCGAGTGCGTGTTCCAGTCACCTTTATTCCATTTGCCAGGAAAAGGCAGGAACAGCTTTTTACTCCTGGAAAAAGGCACTGCTGACACCCCTAAACATCTGTAAAGCTGAGGAGATGACACATCTGTCTGCATCCATTTGGATATTCTGGGAATAAACACCAACCTGGTAAATCTCCTTTGGAAAAAAGAGTCACATCCCAGAGGGATTTAAGACGTGGCCCTGGGGGACATGGTTGGCAGTGCTGGATCTTAAGGGTCTTTTCCAACCTGAACAATTCCGTGATTCTGAAGTGTCCCGGGGGGCTGGAACGAGACGGTCTTGGAGGTCCCTTCCAGCCCAAACCCTTCTGGGATTGCTCATACCCGGAGCAGCCCCTGGCAGAGGAGGGAGCCGTGCTAATGGAGAGCTCTCCGGGCATATGGATCCCATTTGGAAGCAGCGGGGAGAGCATCCAGGTCAGGCTGGATGTGCTGGGGTGTCTGTCTGTCCATCTGTTTTCACACGGCTGGCGAAGGATGGACCCCTCCAGCCCCGAAGGCTCGTAAATCCCTGCTTTTCCCATCCGTCATAAAGCCAGGAATTAAATTCAGGCCTGTCAAAATCCGCCTTCTCCCGCCGCCGGAGCAACACAAAGCCCCATCTCATTGCCGTAATTTATGGCCTCCCGGGGAGATTTGGGTGATTAGGGCTTGGCCCACCAACACGCAGAAAAACAGTAGGAACTCCAATAACTCCAAATGGAAATCTTGGGTCAAATTTATCAAACAAATCCGAGAGAAATCTATTTCTGTTTGGAGAAGGGGGAGATATATTACATGTTTAGGAGACGAGTCCAGCTCTGGAACATTTGGCTACTCGGTATTTGTGAGTTTTGGAATTTCTAGCTTAAATAGTATCACCAGAGGACATGTGATGTATTAGACATGAGCACAGTTTTTAGCCAAATAAAATATACAACTGCAAGCAAAGAGGTTTTTCAATGTTAACAACAACATATTTGTGCAAATGATGTAACCGAAAATTTTCTAGGATAGGATTAAAAAAGCAGAGGGGGTTTTAGTGCTGGAAAAACACATGAGGGGGAATAAAAAAAAGATAAAATATGTTAGAAGTGGCTGACAACAAAACTGCAGCTGGGAGGGGAGGAGAAGGTGATGGGGGCTGTTATTTCATTTACAGAGATTAATATTTGGTATTTGGACAGACTTTTTTTTTGCTGAACCCTTTCTTTTCCCTGAATGAGACCATTAATCCAACCCATGCACCAGCAACTCCTAAATTTCTTCCCAAATGTGCTGTTTGCTGTTAGGGGTGTGCTGGAAACCAAGCCCAGGTAAGTGAGGGCGTGGTGTGAAAGTGCTTTAGGGCTGTTCCTGGCAGGCTGGAGCCCCCTTTCCCCTGGGATGGGCAGGGAAGGGATGCTCCTGGACCATGTGGTCACTGCTGTGCTGCAGCTTTGCCAGACAGGGCGTGATTTATGTGTGTTTTAACAGTGAAGCTTGTGCTGGAAGGGGGAATTCTGACGGTTCCTGCCATGGCAGAATGAATTATGGGAATAACAGTGGAGGGAGAGGGAGCTCAGGGCAGTGCCTGGCATGGAATGCTGCAGCACCTGAGTTGCACCGGGACACTCCGGGTCTGTTCTCAAGGAACTCTTTAGCCCACGGTACTGCCTGCCAGGAGGTGCAGGAACTATGGGGTATTTGGAACTAAGGGGGCCTTTAAGGTCCCTTTCAACCCAAACCAGTCTATGGTTTTCTCAATCTGTTCAGAAACAGGGTTTTCTCCTTGAGGTCAATGTGCTTTGGGCAAGTTCCTGTGCTACTGTGAATCCCAGCAGCAGATTCCCTGGAATAATCCCTCAGAACAGGAGGCAAGAGTTCATCATGGAATCATAGAGTGGTTTGGGTTGGAAGGGACCTTAAAGATTATCCTTAAAGATTATCCAACCCCCTGCCATGGGCAGGGACACCTTCCACTAGCCCAGGTTGTCCCGGAGCCCGGCGGGGACGGAACTCCCTTTTCCACATGACTCAGAACAGCCAAGGCTGCAGTAAAAGTCACAGCAGCCCCTTTTATGAGGTGCAAAGCAATAAAGCAGCTCCCTCAGATCACACAGATCTCTGCTCCTGCAGAAACCAGTGAAGTGCAATTAGGGCACAGTTTTCCTCCCAGTCCTCACATGTTATTTCAAGGTGCTGCAATAGATGCAGGTGCTGATTCCCAGCACAGGAACCTTAAATATGGTCCAGTTCCACTCCCTTGCCAACCTTCCACTAGCCCAGGTTACTCCAAGCCCCGTCCAACCCAGCCTTGAACACTTCCAGGGATGGGGCAGAGCTTGGGTGGGAAAGCCATCCCAAAAGAGCTTTGTGCCATCGTTTCTTTCCTTTCACACTCCCCCTTCCTCAGGAGAGGAAAACACCTGTGGGGTTGTTTTTTTTCCTGGTGGTGAGAAACTTCACAAACAGGAGCTGTGAAATCCAGTCCCGAACAGCTGAGGTTTTCTGGGAAGGAGTGTTTGCCTCGGAAATGCTCCCAGCAATGGGGAAAAAGGTGCATTAAGAAGGGGCTGTGGAGAGGGGCAGTTGCAGATGACAAATGCAATTGGTTTGTGTGGCAAAAGGAATTATTGAGAGTAGTGGGGAGAGGAAGGAACTGATGGAGACCTGGGCTCCTGATGAAATATGGGGATTAATAAAACTGATATTACTCCCATTAATCCCATTTCCCCCAAAAAATACCATTTGGTGTTAGAGATGTGCTGAGAACCAAGCCCAGATAAGTGAGGGTGTGGTGTGAAAGTCCTTTTTGACCGTCCTGGGCTGTTCCTGGCCCGTTGGATCCCCCTTTTCCCTGGGATGCTCCTGGTTGGTGTGATTGCCACTGTACTGTATTCATCTCATTAGTGCTCATTGTATTAATGTCACAGGTCCCTGTAGTGTATTAATACAATGGCTACTAATAGGGAAATGATGACAAGCAGCATGAGGGAGCAAAGCACACCTCAGTGGACTGCAATTCCTGCTCCCAGCAGCTCCCCTGGGAATTCCACACTCCAAGCCCCCGTTGTTTAGGGCAGCCCCCCTGGGCCGAGGGCAGGATCCTATGCCTGGCAGTAATTTGGGGATTTCGGAAATAGCTGAAGTGCACGGGAGCCACGTGGAATCAAAGCTGCCACAAATCACTTCCAGCCTCCCTGGGCAGCCACCTGTGCCCGCAGCTCAGGAAGGGTGGGAGTGGGTGGGTGCTGGCCCAGCCTTGGGTGGCACCAAACCCACCCTGACCAAACTCTCAATTTCATGAGCTTTGACTATTTCCCCCTGTATTTTTTCTTTTCTTTTCTTTTTTCCCCCCCAACTACAGTTCAGGCCAGTGGGAATTACATAAGACAAAGTTTTGGCACTGTGCAAAACACAGCATATTCCCATTTTCCGTGGAGGAGTTTGGTGTGAATCCTTTCTTCTTTGCAACAGCCCATGAGAGGCAACCAGAAAGCCCTTTTTAAATAGGTGCAGATTTGTTCGTGACCTTTACATTAATCCTTTGAGGATTTGGTGAAGGAAATAAATAAGGACAAAGGGATTCTTGGAATGGTGAACCCTTTTCCCAACGGATCTCAGGGCAACTTTCCTTTCATGTTTGAGGTGATTTTGTTGGGGATTTTAGTATTGTTTGTGCTACTGCAACATTTACTAATTGGCCTACAGGCTAATGAAGCCACTGGTGGGAATGGTTTGCTGAGCCTGGCTCCCACTGGATTTTCAGATCCTCAGTTGGGAGACAGGAAAACTTTGGCATGGTTTGCCTTTGTGTGTTTTCCAGACATTCAAGAGCAGAAATGAAAGGTTTCTCTTCTCCCAGACAACAAGCAATAGGACGAGAGGGAGAGGTTCAGGTTGGACATCAGGAGGAATTTCTGCATGGAAAGGGCGTTGGAATGGGCTGGGAGGTGCTGGAATCACCGTCCCTGGAGGTGGATGTGGCAGTCTGTGCTCTGATCTGGTTGACAAGGTGGGGATCAGTCACAGGTTGGACTCCATGATCTTGAAGGTCTTTTGCTGCCTCAGTGATTCCACAATTCCAGGATTCTGCCTTTCCAAGGCATTCCATGTGTGCTTGTGCCCTCGGGACCTCCCCTGCCCACACAGACAGCGAAGGTGCTTTGGAGCACTGAAGATGCTTTAATCCTGAATCCAGGAGAGATAAAACCAAGGGAAAAAGGCTCCAGGAGTTCATTCCAACAGCTCTTTTTAAAAATAACTCCTTCTATTTACCTTCCTGACGTTCAACCACAGCAGAAAACACTTGTAGCTCCCTGTAAGACACGGGCCCTGTTCAGCTCCAGCCAGGCAGCTCGGGGGGACAAACGAGCTCCAGCTTTCCCGTGCAGTTCATTCTTCATGTTGCCTTGCTTGGCTTGTTTATGTTAACTCAGCCTCCATCAAAATGATGTCTTAATTAAATCTGAAAAATGGACATTTGACTTTATTTTAAGTGATGATTTCACTCGGCCACGGGTATAAATTTAAGTTATACAGAACAGACACGCACTCTGCACAGCTCATTCCTGGGTGATATATGGTATTTAAACGAGAGCAGTTTTTTCTCTCCATATTTTTCAACTATTTGTTTAAAAAAAAATAGGGAAAAAAAGCCAAGAAAACCCAAGCCAAGCCCTGCGCTTTGGACTCACATTGAAATAAAATCTGTGCATGATTTTTAGCCCTGGATCTGCACAAGGGGGCTGTGAGGGAGAGGAAAAAGTGGAGGGTAAATTCAGGGAGTAACGGTGCGTTTCCAAGCAGTCTGTGCTTGGGAACCTCGAGTTATCCCATGTGTGGTGCACCCACATGGTGCTCCACACCCACTGGGGAGCCCCAACATGCTGGATCTGGGGTGTCCATCTGGCTGTTGGTCAGTGCTACACCCCCAGCATGAGGTTAATCCTGATGCTGGATTTTCTGTTATCCTGTGAGGAAGGTGATATCCCCATTCCCAAGCACCATTCTTAGAGCCCTGAGGGGTTTTTGATCCCTCCCAGAATGTGGGCATCTCTTTGGAAAGAAATGCCCCGGCTGCCCAGTGCCTCCCCTTTGTGGGCATTCCAGGTTTGCCATTCCCAGTGGCTGTGCCTGCCGTGCCTCTGGAGCACTCCCTCCTCCTCCTCCTCCAAATAGAGAACAGAGGCCTCTAAAATGTGGAAAATTAAGAAAATGCAGAACACATCATTAAATCATTGACTCAGGAAGCTGTGGCAGCCTTTCCTTCCACTCACAGAAGGTCCACTATACCCAAACTCTCTAGTTTAATGATTTCCAGTTCGGATGCCCCCGATGTGCAATAGAACCTCCAGTGCTGCCGTGGACTAAAGGCAAAATTGGGTGGTAAAAAGAAGAATGCTGCAGCTAATGCACAACAGTTGTCCATTTATATCCCACATTGCCCTGAGCCAAACTCTTCCTTTGCTTTTGGAGAAAAAGCAGTTCCTTCCCTCCCTGGGCACGTTGTGTTTACTCGGCGGCTACAACAGGTTTACCCCAAGTGGATGAAGCTTCTCCAGCTTTTCAATGTGCTGGGGGCAGGAAAGGGGGGGACTGATGTGGTTTGTTTTTGGCAGAGCACAAAGGGCTGGAATAAAACTCCAGACTGCGGTTTGGTTGGGTTTTCCCCCTTCCAGGCACCAACTGCAACCTGCAGCAACCCTAAACTACCCCCAGCCTCTCCTCGGACTCCCCCCTATTTCAAGTCTGTTTGATTTCCTTCTGGAATTGTTGGATCTCACTAAATATTTCCCTTAAGAGCATAAAAAGCTGGGGGGGTTTCCTGTTTTCAGGCAAAACAGGGTATTCTTCCCATGACTATATATTTATTTATGCATAAATAGTCCCTTTTCCCAAACAACTGAGCTCACAAACATTTGGGTTTTACTCACTGGGAGTTACCAGAGGTACAAGAATTCCATGTGACAAGGGGTGGGTGTCACATCCCTCCATGCCAGTAGCTGGGGGAAGGCTGCCGGCAGGAAAAGAATGCCCATTGGAAGACCAAATATTAAATACCCTTTTCCTAAGTTTTTACACTAAGGTGTATTTAATAGAGGGAGTAAAACTCAAGTGTGATTTATCCTGTTTTCCTCGCTTTTCATTGTGAACTGGTGTTGATTTGGGGAAATGGGATTTCTGAGATTTAAGATTCTGGGGGTTTAAGATTTTGGGGGTTTAAGGTTTTGGGTGTTTAAGATTTAGCCACGCTGAGGCTGGAATTGGGACCAGGGGTTCTGGAGCCCGGGGATCACAGGAGAATCCATCCTGACTGTATTTGGGGAAGACGCTCTTGGGCTTTTCCCTGTCCTGTGCGCAAACCACGGGACTGCGCTGCCACCCTCTGACAGGGATCCAAGGGGAGGCTCCCACCCCGGGGGGTTATTCCCAGTATTTATCCTTTGCCTTGCAGTAATGCCTGGAAGTCTCCGTCATGGCACATTGGCCTTTGTTTTTCATTCCAGGCAGCTTGGCCAGGCCGACGCACGCTCTGCTGGAAAAATAAGGAGAAGGGAGGGGGGAAGAAAAGCCCAACGAGTCAGCAGCTGGGTTTTGACTGGTGTAAGTCAGAATAAACTGATTTATATCAGCTAAAGGACCAGCCCTGAGCTTCTGGCACTCGCCTGGTAGCTCTGGGTTTTTTTCTGGCTTTGGAATTCTCAGGTGCCAGACTCCAGTGGGTAAGTGGGCTGTGCTTTCCCTGATTTACTGCTCCTCCTGGCTCTTGCTGGCTCTCACAGAGCTTCAGTGCATTTCTTCAGGTCCTGGGGGGGTGTAAATTTGTCCCACTGTGCTCCCAAAGTCACAGCGAGCTCACTGTTGCCTGCAATGTGTCCCCACCAGCCCCTTGGCTTCCTTCCTTCTCCCTGTTTTTGCTGACACGCAAAATCCAGTAGGAAGCCAAAATGATCAGGGACTCCAGAAACGCTCTTGATGAGCAAAGTGCTCCTTGACTCCATAAAGGAAAGGGAAAAACTAGATTTTGGGATAAGAAATAACTAACTAGGAGGGAGGAGCATGGACGACTCCTTGATTCAGGAGTTTGGGTTTGTTTATAGCATTTTTGGAACGTTTCTGCTAAAAACCACTCCAGAAATCCAAGTTCTGCCTCACTGTTTGAAACTTGTTGTTCTCTGTTTTCAGGTCAACTGAATTCTTTCTTGTTGAGTCCTTAACCTTCCTCCAAGGGCCAGATGGAATGAAGGGCCAGATGGAATGAAGACTCTCTCTTCTGCCCGGTGGAAAATTACACAAACCCCAGAAAACTGATTTTCCGGGGCTGGTGGGGTTTTGTGGCAAAGGCAGCCAGTTTTGTTTAGCCCTCAGCAGCTGGAGGCTGGTCCTGGCCCTGGCGATTTAGCAACCAGCACTCGGTAGCGCCTCTTCTCTGCTGTGAGTCAGTGATTCCCACTGGGAGCGGGCTGGTTCCCCCCAGCTGAAATTCAGCCCTGGCAGGCTTATGGAAAATCTCTGTGGGGAGTGCCATTGTTGGGAGCACAGAGAGGACCCTGGTGCTGTCCTGTGATGGGCAGCAGTGGTGATGCTGAGTCCCTCTGGGGCACTGTGGCCACCTGATGGTCACAACTGGAATTCTGTATTATTTCATAACAGAGAAGTTGGGAAAAGCCTTAGCTTAGGATCATAGATCCCTGGAATGGTTTGGGTTGGAAGGGGTTTTAAAGCTCATCTTAAAGCCGTGGGCAGGGACACCTTCCACTGTCCCAGGTTGCTCCAAGACCCATCCAACCTGGCCTTGGATACTCCCAGGGATGGGGCAGCCACAGCTCCTCTGGGCAACCTCACCATAAAAAAATTCTCCCTCATATATAATTTTATGATAATTAATTTATATTGAACTCTAGCTCTGCAAACAGACCGCCCTTCCCCTCCTCCCTGGTCCGTGCTGTTGTGCTCCAGCATTTTTAACCCCGAGCAGGACAGGAGCTCAGCGAGCAAAGGATCTGTCTTGAATCTGAAGCAACCACATGGTCCCGCTCCGACAAGTTAAAGATCAAAGGCCCCATTTCCCCCCGGATATTCGGCAGGTACCAGAGGCGGGAGGAGATGGGTTTACAAGGGAAAGAACAAAACCCAGCCAACAAATTAATGCACCACTCAAGTCCAATGAAGTCTCCGGGCGGGATGGGACGTGCCGGCTGGAGCGGAGAAATCCTCCCATCTGCCAGCAGGAACGACACGAGAAAGCAACTGGGACATGAAAGCCTTCACAGAGCGGACGACATTTGGGCCAAAATAAGTTTAAGATGAGATGTTCCTTTGAGCTGCTCCTCGGGGGTTTTTATCTGGTACTAAATATTTAGTCCTTGGGTAGTTTTGGCTCTGTTCCCCATTACTGACTGCTCGCTGTGTTTTCAGTTAGGGGGATTTGCCTGTGACCAGCTGTCTGTGACGGTGTCTCTTGACCTCAGTACAGTCCAAGGAGTCTTTCAGCTACAAAAATGGGATTTTAAAGAATAAAACCAATCTGTTTTCACAGGGACACAAGCTACATTGTGTTTTATTCGTGTCCTCTCTGTCCTTTGAGCGTTTCCCTTTTTGGTCATAAAAATGCAGAGAAAATAAAACTAAACCAGGAAGGTTTTGTTTTCCAAGCAGAAGTTTTGTAGCAACTACGCTGACGTGTCAAGCATCTCAAACGTGTTTCCTTTTTAATTCACTGATACTACTTTATACTTTTTAGACTCATTAAAAGCCAGGGCTTGGAACAACCTGGTCTTGTGTGTCTCTGCCCATGGCAGGGGTGGGACTGCATGAGCTTCGAGGTCTCTCCCAGCCCAAACCTCTCTGTGATTAAAAATTAAGTCCAAGCAGTTTATGGCTTGAATTTTGCAGCATCACTCATACCCATTCCTGTCTTACTCCCGGTTTTAGTGCAGGAATAAGCCTCTGCCCCCTGTGTGGGACACGGTGTCCCTCAAACATGACGTGGGGCAGCGCAATAGGTTTTTCTCCGTGCCCTGGAGGAGCAGAGCCCTCCTGGAGCCCTTCCCTGGTGCGCTCCCGCTGTGCTCCGCGCTGCCTGCAGCAGGAGGAGCTGCTGCGATGCCGATGTGGAGCAGGGCTGGCCCGGGGGGTGCTGAATCAGCCGCGTCCCAGGCAAGCAAAGCTGCCTCTTTGCCTCAGAGGAGGGTTTTCGGGAGCGTCCACACGCAGGGAAGTTGCTGCAGCTGATGCCAAGGCTGGAGCAGGCACAGGGTCTGGTGAGGGGCAAACAGCAATGCCCACGAGGTGTCTCCTGCCTCGGCATCCCCCCCTGAAAAGCAGGATGCTGCTGTTCTCCTCGATCTGGATGGAGACAGGGGGTGTCTGGAGAAGGAAGGGGTGTCTCTGCTACGATGCGGGCAGCAAACTCGCTCCCAGTTTTTCCCGCAGGGACTTCCGGTGCACGAAGCACCTCCCAGGGCAGGAGCTGCCCCTGAGACCCCCTTTTTGGCTAAGAATGAATCTGGAGTCACTGTGGACAGAGGAGAGGAAAACGTGTAAAACTCCACCCTGGACTTTTCCAGACTCGGGGGCAGGATAAAAAGGCATCGGCTGGTTTGGGCTAGAGGGAAACTGCTTCCTAATCCAGCCTGGGAAAGACTCCTGGAGCAGAGGTGAGGAAAGCAGAGACAAGGGCAACTTGGATGGGGTTTTGAGAAACCTCTTCCAGTGGAAAGTGTCCCTGCCCATGGCAGGGGGATTGGAACTAGACGGTCTTTAGTGTCCCTTCCAGCCCAAACAATTCTGGTATTCTTTGAAATAAGACAGATGCTCTTGCAAAGGTGATGAAATTCCTGCCTTGTGCCCGATAATTTGGGGATCTCAGGGGTGTGCAGGGTGGTTTATGAGCAGGGTGAAGAGCTCTGGGAGCATCACAGCTCCTGAAACATTTCAGCACAGCAGCTCAGAGGTTTGTAGGTGCCAGGACACTCGAGGTGAGCCACCGCTGGAGCTTTTACCTCCCTCATTTCTCTCCCTGCTCTCTCTGTCCTGCTGTCTTTGCAACTCTGCTGCCTCTCCAAGCTATTAAAGCTCCTTCAGTGGAGTTAAAGCTGAGCTGGAAAGACGTGCCCTGGTCCAGCAGTAACGCAGTGGGATGACACCTGGTGGAAAAGCTGCCACCGAGAGCGCAGCTGTGGAATGCCGGTGCCAAAGGATGGAGGTTTTCCCTGGCTACCAGGAGCACGGCTTTCCACACGGATAAATCTCTGCTCCCAAACGCTGCTGGGAGGGCACATGCCAAGGGAGTCAGGAAGCAGCTGTTGTTCAGAAAAAAGGTGAAATTAGGGAGTTTTTCTTAATATCCAACCTGAACTTCCCCTGGTTCAGGGGACTTGAGGCTGTTCCCTCCCCTCCTGTCCCTGTTCCCTGGGAGCAGAGCCTGACCCCCTCCGGCTCCCCCCTCCTATCAGGGAGTTGCAGAGCCAGAAGGTCCCCCCTGAGTCTCCTTTCCTCCAGGCTGAGCCCCCCCAGCTCCCTCAGCCACTCCTGCTGCTCCAGCCCCTTCCCCAGCTCCCTTCCCTTCCCTGCACACGCTCCAGCCCCTCCATGTCCTTTGTTTAGTGAGGGGAAATGAGAGGGGACTTGATTTCTTTCTCTACCCATCCACACATTTTGTGACGAACCTCTATTTTCCGACACCTCAATCTGGTTAATCTGGGCCTGAGCCCAAAAGTGCAGAATGTTACAAACCCTGCCAGTGCAGGGGGACAGAAATAAGGAAATCAGTGTCTCTGCTCTGGTGTTTGTGTTATGAATCACGGCCATCCCAGCACTGCTCTCTGCAGAGCTTCAGGCTTTCCTTTCTTCGGTGACTTGGGAGGTTTGGCAAACATCTGTGTCCCGAAGGGTCAGAGGGAAGGCCAGTTGTTGTCCCTAGAGCTGTAGGAGATAAGAAATGATGGAGAAAGGATCTTGCCTTTCCACAGATGGAGAAGCAAACCCCATCTCTAAGTCAACTTTGTGTTGTTTCTCTTGTGTGTCAGTGTAGTAGCTGGAGTTTAGATGGAGGGAAAGAGCCAACTGAAGGGGAAGGGAGAAGTTCATTGATTTTTTTACTCCAATTCTCCAAGAAGAAGCCCTGGAGCTCCAGGACTCAACATCAGACATCGAAGTGTGAGAACTTTGCGGTGGTGTGTCCATTCATGCTGTGGTCAACCCTCATTCAAAAAGCTGAGCTTCTCACACAATATTATTTCCCCCTGCAAAATATTTGTGTGTTTTGCCATTTTTAGATAAAATCCTGTCTGTGGACTATTTGGAACCACAAGGAAACTCTGCTCCAGCTCACAGTGATGCCCTTCTGGACTGACCTGTCTTGGGTCAAGCACACTTGGGTTCTGTAGGTCTGAGCTGCTGTCCTGGACCTGGCAGTGCCCAGGCAGGGCTCACCCCCAGCCTGGGGGTCTGGATGAGAAACACAGTCTTGGTTTGAACTGTTTGGCTCATCCCCCAAACCAGCACATTGAATGTTTGCATTTGGCTTCCTTGTCTCTGATTAATCGATAGAGTTCCCTGCTTGGCTCGGGAGTGAGGGTGGAAGGGAGAGCTCAGCTCAGCTTAACCCCCAGTGTTGAAATCCGGGTGAGGAATGCCTCCTTTTATTTTCCTAGCCTTTCTTATCCTGCTTTGCTCCTCCTGGGAGCTGTTTGCGGGAGTGTTTTGGTGTCGTTGTGTTTTTGCTAAGCTTCTCCTCATCCCCATGGCTCTGTGGGGTGGGTGAACGTTTAACATAGTTTTGTGTCATTCACATGTTGATCTTGCACGCTGGAATTTTATTTTAATGATTTTTACTCAGGAAAATGCAGCTTGAAATGGAGAGGGAAAAACTCTCAGTAAGAAAAGTGAGCCAAGTCTGAATGCTTGTGAACACATCATCTCTGGGGATGCAGCCCAGGGTGGATGGCAAAGACCAAGCAGCAAATCTGCTGTCCAGGCTTATCCCAAATTTCTGCCCTAAACTACTTTTTCTGACCTAAAAGTCTCCAAACTTTCCTGCTCTGGTGCTTTGGCAGTGACAGAGATGTTCGTGTTTATCCTTTGCTGCCCTCTTTTGCTTTCCAATAACTTGATAATTCAGGATTTATTTGACATGGTTCCTGAAGCAAACTGTTCTGTCTGGATAAAAACCAGAATTAATTAATTAATTAATTAGAGGAGGCTTTGAAAGGTGTTCCTGGTCCAATTATTCTTTGCAAATCATGAACAGCAGTAGCACACCAGGGCAATTTTGAGGTCACCCCTCCATCAGTGTCTCACTTCTGCTCAGACCCCTGAAATAATGCAGCGATATTAATAACACTGTGATTTGGGCATCCCTCCCATAGAAAATTTGGCTTAATGATTAACAAAATTCATTAAGGGCAATGGGAAGGGTTGGATGCTGTTGCTCACCCAGTGGGTCTGGAGCTGGATGAAGACATTTGGTACCTGTTGGGGTAATTTACTGTCTCTGTGTTTGGTTTGGGTTCAGGCTGAGGTGACCCATGAAAGGCTGTGGCTCTCTTGGGGCAGTGCAATAATAAAGTACAGCCCTTTCTGAAGCCCTTTTTTTTTTATCATCCAGTCATTTCTCACCATCCAACACCATGGTCGAGAAGGCAACTCATTCTCCCGTGTGATATATCATGTTTCTCTTCCTTTTTTGTTTTATTTTCCCTCCTTTTCCCCATTTGCTGGATGAGATGCTTCTTCCTCAGGTTTCCCTGATTTTTGCCTTTTCCCCCTGACTTTTATTTTCAGTTCCTGTCCTCCTGGGTCTGCTTTTTCTTTGCAATATTAAAGGGGGGTTGTGATATTAAAGGTTCATGCTGGTCTTGTAGCCCTGTAGCAATACACCTGTGCCAAGGATTGAGCATTGTGAGTACAAGAGGATTGGTCTGAGGCTATGGATGAGCAGGTGGGGATGTTTTTCCAATAGATAAGTTGTAAAAGTGTACGGCAATTTTACCCAGATAATTCCATAACGGATCCATGACTGCCTTGCAGAGCCCATAAAGCAAAGAGGGATGTTTCTATTCCTGGACATAACACAGGAGGTTTTATCCACTGGTGCTCCAGGGAGAGGGGTTTTATGGTGTGAAACACTAAGCAGGGCTCAACTAATATTTTTAACCACTTTCCTGTATTTATGGGAAGTATTTCCATATATTTCCAACCTCAGTTGCGCCTCAGGGACAGGAAGTGTCTTCATTTGGCCTTTGCAACTCTTTTCCTTTCTGGGGCAGGTTGGATGTTTTAGGGGGGGTTGTTGAGTGGGTCTGGGGTAATTTTTGTAATCTGCAAGTGACACATCCAGCCCCCTGAGCAGACATGGGATGAGCTGCTCTGCTGCTAAAACAGAGACAAACAAATGTCTGCATTGCACACACTGCAGTGTGTATTTTTATCTGTATTTTTATCCGAACATCACAGTAACAAAGAGTGGAACAAGCCTGGAGGTGCTCGACGGCAGCCCCTGCAACGGGAGCCGCCTGCAACGTCTCTCCAAGTGTTCTCCTGGGCTCCATATGTAGGGCCTGGTAAAGCTGTTAACGTCCCCAATTAGGTTTTAATTTATCTTAGTTTCCTCAGCGTTGCCATTAAAAGTCACACCATAGAGCCATTAAACCTTAGCACTGCAGTCGCAGAGTTTTGTCAGGTGCTGGCCAGCAAATCCAACCAGAAACTGGACTTTAATTCCAGCTTTCTTTTTTTGCTTCTTTTTTTTTAAAAAAAATGTTTAAATGGGTCAGGAGAATTTACCCTGGACATCTGTTTGACGTATAATGTGAGGATATTTAAAAGCCTTTTAAGAAAAACAAATAAAGGCTTCCACATTCCCAAGGACAGAAAGCATTTAATCGACTCGTAGAGTCCTTTCAAGAATTCCCCATTTTGGCAGGAGATATATGTCATTAAAGAAACAACCAATGAGATTTATTACGGCTAATTTATGGCCGCAGCAGCTCAGACATGTTTTTGGGGTAGCAGAGCTCACCACGGGCAGTATTTTCCTTCCTGCACATTCTTATTGTTTTAGTTTATTCCAGCAGCACGTCTTGTGAGATCATTTATTGCTCGGCGCGATGGTCCGACCAAGCCATTTATTACCGGGAGACATCAACACGTTGAGTGAGATCACTCCCTTTCCTCGGGGTCAGCGTGGTGGAGGTGATGAAATCATGTATTTATCTACAACTTATTAGATGCCTTTGATTGACTGGGGATCAATTTTTGTTTAACCAACTGTGCTGATGAGGAAGTTTCTGGGTGTACGGCCGCGATGTTCCAAAACAGCCGTTAAAATAATTACCGTAACACGGGAGCGCGGGGCGGCCCCGGAACACATGTTTGCAGCAAGGAGAGGACAGTTCTAGCAACTAAAAATACACACCAGATGGAAAACTCATCCAGCTCCGAGGGGGGAGAAAAGCTCAACCTGCTGGAGGTTTTTTTATAAATCGGGAACGGTACAGTAAATGTTTGGAATAACCCAAGTCACCAGTAGGTCTTTCCTGCCATCGGTGAACTCCTGACCTTATTTCCTTGGAGGGCTGTTAAGACGAAGTCAGAGGGCAAGCAGAGTTATTTGCCAGCACCATTTTCACTTGTGTGGTCTAGAAAGTTAACAGATTTCTTTCCCCCCTTTTTTCTGTGAGACGGACACGGCGATGAGGGGAAAGAAGAGATGGCTTAATTAACCTTCCCAGGTTAATCACGAAATTGAGCCTGGCTGGGTGACACAGCTTATGGGAATCGTGATTCCCAAGCGGTGTTTCCGTCCCACCAAGGAGGACCTGCTCACTTTGCTGAGGGCTGTGGGCAGTGTTTTCCGAGATTTTGGGTACCCCTGGTGGTGTGAAGGTAAATAGTGACAAAGAGAGAGATTTGCTGCTCTGCTGGTTCAGATCTCTGGTCAGGAGAGAGTTAATTCCCTTTGGGCTCCCCCTCAACTTGCAGATTAGTCAGGAGGGTGGTTGGTGGGATGCTGAGCATCACAAGGTTGACAGATGAGATTCCACTTCTGGAATAAGACTGGAGCTGGTGACACTTTTAACAACTTGGCATTAAGCTGACAGTTTATTTGGTAGCTGGACAATGAGTCAAAATAGAGTAACATGAATAAATATGCTGGAATACATCTCATGATGTCAGGAGAGGGCAAGATCCTGTGGGCTGGAGCTGCAGGATATGACATTCCCAGGGCTGGAACTACGGTGCTGGAACTGCCTCCAGCATGGGGAGGATGTTCCCATCCAAGCAGCCAGGTGATTATCACGGAAAGCAGTGGCAGCATCATCCCGGGATGGAGCCGAAGGGTAAATCACAGGCAGCGTTTCCTCTCAGCAAACACCAGCCACATGTTCCCTCACAAGCTACAACTGCAGCCCCAGGACGAGCAGGCAAAACCCCAACTACTTTCAGCTGTGGCGGTGCGATGAAATGTCTCAGACATGTGGTCCCAGGGCTAATCCGTGCACAGACGGTGCCTGGAAACAGGGAGAAGGCATTTGGGAATGAGCGGTACGTGGAAATGCATTCCCAGAGCCTGAGGCACGTGGGGAGCTCTGGATATAGGATGGGGAGGAACATCACTGCTAAGTCAGGCAGTTTGGGGTTTCAGTTGCAAATGTGAGTATTTGAATCATCACATCCCAGAATGGTCTGGGTTGGAAGGGACCATCTCATTCCAGACTCCCTTGCCATGGACAGGGACACCTTCCACTAGACCAGGTTGCTCCAAGCCCTGTCCAACTTGGTCTTGGACACTTCCAGGGATGGGGCAGTCAAGGCTTCTCTGGGCAACCTGTTCCAAAACAAAAACCAAAAATAGCTCCCAAAAAACTAGATCCCTGAAAAATTCACCCTCCTTAAAAATGAAACCCCTTACTCCTTTCTTAATGTTTCATCCCTGGGTCAGCTGCCTTAGGAGTGGCACCTCACTGGGACACACAAGACGTCCAAAGCTACCCTCGTGACTTGCCTCTGGATGTCACCCAAATACCACAGTCCCAGTACCGGCACCGTGTGTTGCACCTTCTTCCCACACATTGTTTGCTGGCAGCCTGGGAAAAATCCTGGTGGTTTGGTGATCTGTCGGATAAAAGAGATGGGCTTTCCAAGGATTTGCAGAATTAGAATGCAAAATCCTCTCTTTCCATCTATAGCAAGTGGCATTTGGGTGATTTGATGCTGCAGCTTAAGTGGGAGTTGAAGGACACACGAGAGCAACATCCGGCAGAGTGAAGACTTCGGGAAGAGGCGGAAAGATGAGCAACAAATAGGATATTTTTCTCCTGTGTTTTTCCAGCCTCTAGTTAATATCCTGGTGTATGTGAACTCTCCCAGCTGCATTACACAGAAGGTCCTACTGGAATGCTCTAATGGTCCCTTATGGCCCTAAAGATCATTGGAATCGCCTGGCTTGGGGTGGGTGGTTACAAATGTGTCTGTCTGAGTGCAGAGCTCTCCTTGTGGCTTTGTAAATCCCAGACTTTTGTGGCTGGAAGGTCTCAGCCATGCTTTGATGAATCTAATTTCTCATCCAGACGATGCTCACCGCTCCAGAGGCAAGTCCTTAAATCAGGGCAGCCGAATATTCCTGGGGCACGCTTAAATCAGCTTTAAGTGACTTAATTCAACTCAGGCCGATTCCTTATCGATTTAAATGACTCATTTAATCTAAACTTTAATGTCAATCAATCTTTCTACCTTGCCGCTCTCATCTTCTGGGGCCGGAGAAATGGGATCCAGCTGTTTGTGTTTAGGTCTGTGAGTGGCTGCCAAGGCGGGGAAATGTGGCTTTTTCGGTGTGCAGTTATCCAAACATTCCAGAAGGTTGGCTTCCCGCGCGGGGAGGCATCCCTGACAAATAGGGCTGGAAGGGGTGTGGAGAGGTCTCCTCATCCAGCCCCACCGCAGAGCGGCCTCGGCCACACCGAGCCCCTTCCTGGCAGCTCCTCCCAGGATCTTCTCCTGCCACAGGGATGGAGATCACGGTGCCAACCTGGGCAGGCTCTTGGGGAGTTTCTTGAACCGTCTGGTTTGAAAGCTGTGCTGTGTCAAAGGGCAAGGACAGACCCAAATTCCAAGGGAAACAGAAGATGAGGGAAGTTATCTCCACAACTGATATAAAGAATTAACAAGTGGCCATAAGGGTCATGGCTCAAACCCCCCCAACCCCTATGGAGAAATTCCTCTGGCACCAGCCAGGAGCTGAACTAGGATGTTGGATGGGGAGGGACTGGCACAGGCTGGGATTGGCGTGGAAGGAACCTTAAAGCTTACGTAGTTTCACCCTCTGCCATGGACAGTGACACCTTCCATTAAACCAGGTTGCTCCAAGACCTGTCCAACTGGCCTTGGACACTTCCAGGAATGCCTGCATCCATCATTCCCATCTCTGGAGATTTGTTACCACAGTCATACTCAGGCTACTCTGAAAGAATATGGCTTAATTCCTTCCCTGGAGCAAGGCAGGAATTTGTAGGCTTGGACTGTTCTCCTGTGGTTCCTCCGGAGGGAGTCTCCATCCTTCCCGAGCTGTGGACTCCAAGCTGAACACAGCACTACACCTCAGACCACACCCAGTGATGGATGCAAATGTCATCACCTGGTTTTGTGGGTGTTTTATTGTTTGTTTGCCTTTGGTTTCCAACAATAGCAAATTATCTCCCACCTTGGCTCCAGCTTTTGATCCTTCTGCAGACCAGCTGCTCTGCCAGATGCTTCTCCTCCTGAATCCCTGCAAATTGTCTTGGAAGGCCAGAGTAACAGCCTTAAAATAGTTCTTAAAAAGGGTATTTAGCTTGATCCTCTGGGTCCTGCACGTTGCCAGAGTCCAGCCAAGCAGGAGCTCAGTCACAGCAGAGGAGACCATGTCATCTTTTGCACAGGGCATTAAAATCATCCCTGTAACTCCAACAGTTCTCCAAGACACACCATCCTGTATTTGTGAGCTCTTAAAATGGTAGACCCTTTTATCCTCAGTCCGTGGTAAAATGGACAGTGCTGTGTTTTAAGGATAATTATGGGGATTTGATAATGATTTGATTTTGCTGCGGGGGCCGTAAGCGCGCCATGGGTTGCAATCAGCTGTGAAGTGATCCATGTGCAAGGCACATGAGAAAGGCCCTTCCAGCTCCAGCTCCTTCCACACAGCACCGCTGCACTCCGGAGCAGCCGGAACTCGCATTTCCGCTCCAGAAGAAGGTCTTGCCTTTCACGTGGGTTTTTTTACACGCTAAATCAAAAAAAAAAAAAAAAAAAAACAAACAGGGGATTTTTTGTTGTTGTTTTCCCCCCCCCCCTCCGCAACAGAAAAATT